>JADGJK010000066.1:0-72476 GCA_027600645.1 Nowakowskiella sp. JEL0407
AAAAAAAAAAAAATGTTACCTTTTGGGTGCAATCGCATCAAATTCATCAAAAAACAAAATACATGGTGATTCAGCTTGCGCCCTTTCAAACAAATCACGGACCTACCAGTTGGAAATTATATAAAATCTCAAGTTTTAAAACATTTAACGTACGGCTTTCTCGCTTGATCCGATGTATTTATTCAACAGTTCCGGACCTTTAACCGCAATGAAATTAATGCCGCATTCTTTGGCGACCGCAGAGGCAAGCATAGTCTTTCCACATCCGGGATATCCGTATAGCAATATTCTTTTGTAGATAAGGTGTCAATGAACAATCCTCTTTAGTCCCCGTGAACAATAAATATTGATTACCCTGATCTCAACCGCAACGGACAAGACTTGAACAACTCAGAATATTTGCTCGGCCAATCTAAAGTCTCCATCAACAATCGTTTCGCTTCTTTCAACCCTTTTCAACACCATGAGCATTTTATCAAATAAACCACTGGTAAAAATTACCTCCAATATCATCCCATTGTACAGAACTCTCAACAACAGTACTTCTCCCTTTCACTTCTTCAAAATCTTTGTTCGTTAGTCGCACTGTATTGTAATCTGTATCGCCTCGTTTCATTAAACTGGAGACGGCGCAAACCGTCGCTCGTTCAACCAAAGATTTCAAATCCGATGGTGTGGTGGATTCGGTTAGTCGCGATAAAGCATTGATGTCTAAGAATTCCACACTTTTCCGGGTAATCTCTGAGGAAGATTTAAGTAGCGAGACCAATATCTAACATTTTTTGTTGTGTAAAATGAGTTTAAAATATAAAAAAAAGCAACGAAACTAGTTTCACCTCTTCCCTTTGATCTTTGGTTAACGGTGAGATGCTCAGTGTTAAAGAAAAAGTATGATTTGATTGAAAAATCGGGTGCAATTTCGTTTCGTGGTTTACACTCGCGATGAGATAAACATGACGACTCCGCGCTCGAATTTCTTTAGCGAAATTACATAAAATGACCGCAGTGTTGGATTTTTGTTGGCTATTCTAAAATAAAGTTTCATTAATCCAGATGAAAAATTGAAAAACTGTGAATTGCTGTTTACCTCGTCAGGTAGTGGTACCAGATAATCCAAACCGTCCAATATAAGTACCGAAGGAGAAAATAGCGTGCACTTGTCAAGCAAATTCTGTAAATATTCTCTCAGCTTCGCGTCACTTAATTTTCTTTGAACTAGCGCTTTGCAATTCACCACCTCCGCATCTAATAATAGAATATCTAAGTAACAAATTCTCTAATAAAAATGATACAAATAGAACGAACTGATGAGATAATTCTTCTGAGAAAGATTCCAACGCAGATGCTGCAATAAAGTTGTCTTTCCGGATCCCCTTTCACCGCAAATCAAAATTCCACCTCCACCTCCTGCATTTAAACACTCGTTCAGTTGCGGCCATCCCATCCTCAGCTTCACCATCTTTAATATTTGTTTGGCGACCTTGCCGAATCCAGGTGCAGCGACTTCACAAAATTCTTCCACTGCACCGAACGAAAACTCTGCTGGTTTTCCAACATGTAAGATAGCATTGGTTAACTGGTGAGGCGTGGCGACCAGACAAGCGTAATCATCAATATCTGTCGTCTGGTTTGGTAAAGCGAACGTTATTGTGCAAGGTATTTTTGCCGGTATCGTTATGTTATTCGAAAGCAGAATTTGGTGGAATGACAGGCTGGCAAAATACGACTTTACTGAATCTGAAATCAATGAATTTTCTCGCGAAATAAGTTTGCTGGAAAGAAAACGAGAATATAGTTTTAGAGTCGGCAAAAAACAAACCCAAACCTCAAATCTTCATGGTCCTTCGTCACTTGCGGATTCACGTATATGTGTACATCATTTACAGAATAAACCGGCGACGAAAGTTTTCGCAGTCTTTAATTTAGAAACTATCAAGCTTTAATTTGATATCGTTTATCACCACCTACTTTATTGGACAAAAGTTGGTGACTCCCAGGCATTTCACTACCATTCTCGAAAGAGAAATATGATTATTTGGTACGTCTTCGTTTGCTTCCATTTCTACAACGACCGAGAATTTTTCGCCTTCTCCCTTCAGTTTACATCTCGACAGAATCACACGAAAAGGATCGTCCTGTTTAATCATAAACTTTTGCTTGAGATCAATCAATGTTTTTTGATTAGTGAACGCGACAGTAGGTGAAGATGCTTGAAATAGATGGAATTGCGAGTACATTCGAAGTATGTGTGAAACATTTAAAGCTGAAATAGTCGTATTATTCGTGGTATTTGTTATCACTCGACGTTCTTTTGGTTCTACAATAAATTCAGTCTTATTTCCTAAAACTAGCGGTGTTGTTTCGGGTACGGATGGGACTGATGAAACTGTCGTCGATTGACACGAGGAAATAAAAAAACAATCAATTGTACGATTAAAACTGGTGCGTTTAATTGTGACTACTAACCAATTCGAAGCTTTATACAAGAATTATTGTTGATAAATATCGGGACTATCTGATTTATCGAGACGACACGAAGTTGCGAAAGTATTTGTTCTTCCAATAGATCCGCATTGAGGCTCTTGGGACGAAGTCAAAGTTAGAAACGAAATAACTGCAACTCAAAAGTTTCCAAAGTACGAGTAATTCCCAATCGTCTTCTGTTACGGGAACGACTGCGACACTTTCCGCTTGCACTAAATCTTTCTCTGCGACAAACTGAACCCACACCTTAACGAAGGCAAAATATCAACGTTTAAAACAAATATACTGCTATTTGTTGTTGAGTAAATACTTTCTCGGATGCTTTTTTGTCTGGAAAAGAAATGTTTGCAAGTAATCTGTTCAGTTCAATGACTGGGAGATTCGCCGAGTTCGTTTTCGAACAACCACCACTCCAGGAAGCATAAATACTGCTCGCAAACGGGTCCAAACTGTTAGATATTCTGAAAACTATTGGTAGCTATAGCGAATTAGTGTTAGATTTGGAGGAAAGGCAAATTTCTGCAAGAACGAAACCTCCGCGGAAGATTTTCTGGATAGATTATAAAATAACGCATTAGACCAGTCCAAAGGAATCGCAATAAAATTGTCCTTGATGGAGTCGTTAATAGACAAAACTGTTTCGATTTGTTTTCCAAAACTCGTCATACTGAATTGACGACTGAGCGTTCCTGAGTCTGCGACAAAAGCATAAATTTCAATCTCGGCTCATTTTACCGAATCATACATTGTTTTTTATTTTTTTTTTTTGGTTGGTTTAAAATTTGAATACAACTTAAAATGCAAATATGAAAAAAAAGTTATCAGACCAAAAAAAATAAACTATAAATTCAATTCATGAGGGTGTATATATCTTATTTAAGCGATTGGTTCCTTAGTTGGAACTTCACCATCTAATCCATCGTAGTGGTCGTAAGCAACCTCTCCCATGTGGGTAACGTCAACTCCCAATAATTCGTGATCGTCATCTACACGAAGTTTCATTCCCGGAATAAAGTTGATGGCGTAACAAATAATGAGGGTTCCGACGAATGAATATCCGGCAATTGCAGCTGATCCACCGAGTTGGTATGCCAATTGAATCCAGTTTCCTTCAATCGCACCACCTGGAATTACTGTTCCGTCCAAGAGCGCAATCCATTTTTGGGCAAAGACACCAGTTAAGATGTTTCCAACGAATCCTCCGATACCGTGAAGACCGAAAGCATCCAACGCATCATCGTATCCAAGTAAGTGCTTAGCTCTAGATCCCAAGTTGCAAGCGATAGCGGTAACGAATCCAATAACAATTGCAGCCCATGGAGCAACAAATCCAGCGGCTGGGGTGATTCCGACTAATCCGGCAATTGCTCCCGAACAGAAACCGATGGCGGAGAATTTCTTTGTAAAGATGTAATCGAAGAAAGACCAGGAGAGACCGGCAGTAGCAGCAGCGATGGTAGTGACAGTTGCGGCCATACCAGCACGGGCAGTTGAGGCGAGGGCAGATCCACCGTTGAATCCAAACCAACCGAACCAAAGCATGGAAGTTCCAAGAATAACCAAGTTCAAGTTGTGAGGTTTGTGTGGTTCGTCGCTTTCCTTTTTACGTTTTCCGAGAACGATGGCGTAAGCAAGACCGGCAAATCCAGACGAAATGTGAACAGGTCCTCCTCCGGCGAAATCTAGACCACCAATAAGACACGCTTTGTTGGCAGCGGCATCGGAAATACAAGAGAAGTTTCGAATCCATCCGTTTTGCGACCACGTCCAGTATGCAATTGGGTCGTAAATGAGTGTAGCCCAGATGAAGACAAAGATGAGTGCTGGTACTAATGAGAATCGTTCAGCAGCTGAACCGAAAATAATTGCAGGTGTGATAGCGGCGAATTGCATCTGGTAAACGGCAAAAACGATTGCAGGAACCCATGTGGTTACAACAAGTGGTTGAGAACCGATAGAGGTGAATCCGGCCCATTGTAAATTTCCAATGAAAACTCCTCCAGTGTCTGAGAAAGCCAACGAGAATCCCCAAATTACCCACTACAAAACAAACATTCCGATTTAGTATCGAAAAAAACTGAAACAATTTCTGAGAATTACTTGAAGTGTGACGACGGAACAAGCTGCCATCGATACCGTAACCATAGTTAACGCGTTTTTACCTCGCGCTAATCCAGAGTAAACTAATCCCAATCCAGGAATCATGAAAAATACGAGGGCCGCTCCCCACGTAATAAATCCAGCTGATGCATAACCAACTTCAGTGAATCCGGCAGGGTTAGTAAGTGCTAAGTTGACGGCGGATGATGTAGGAGCGCTCATTTTAGTGAATCTTCAAGATTTCAATCTGTGAACACAAGGTCTATTTTGGGCGGTGGACGCTTTTTATTACCTCACCAAAAGCCGGTTATCTAGTGTAACGATTTGTACGACGTGATAACGATATCTGATAAAAAAAAATTCTGGAAACTCGCAATCGGAAATACTTTTTCCGTAAAAATATTTTGAATATTTATAGCTCTTTGAAATGATATCCATTGTGTGTGAAGCGATCCGAAAAGTTTGCGATGCGCCATCAAAATTATGAGCCGAAAAAAAATTTGGCGTAGTTCATGCGAAAATTTGATTTCGAACAAAATCTTTCCGTACAACAGCTGTTGCTTCCATTCCGCCACCTAAATAGGCTAAATTCGATTAAATTACCCCTTAACAAATCTCGTTGATGATCTGTACTTGTTGAATCCGTCGAAATTGTCCACTGTTGAAATTTTCGGTCCTTTCGCCATTATTTTAAATATACAATACATTAATAGTAGAATAAAACTTACAGTATCATTTGGCTGCATTTCCATAAATTCTGACATGGTCAATTAAAAAATGTTTCCAGATAACGCGCACGCAATATCCGCCGTCCTAACAAAAGAAATCAACGATGCAATCCGCGCCGATATCCAATCCGAAGGAGATTCTCCACCACCCTCACGACCAGCTCCGCAACCAGTCTCATTCGCAAATAAAAAGCGTCGGCAGTTTAAAAGTACGGAGAATATTACAAAGTTGTTGACGCAACCACAGAATATTAACAATACTTTTGATGATGTAATTATACCAAGATGCTATGATGCAGTGTTTTTTTTTATGGATGTGGTTGATTTTAATGAGCTTTATTATTATTTTTTTTGGAAGGATTCGGATGAACTGAGTCCGACGGGATTATTCGCAGATCAAACCGTTGAAGCAGATATAGGCAAAGAGAAAATCCAACCTCGAAAAGAATCACGCAGGAAAAGCCAAAAGCAACCGAAAAGCGGATGGGATAATGAAGAACTGCAGTCTCGAAGATCACGAACGAGTGTCTCTAAGAAAGATAAGCAGGACGAAGTTGATATTGATGCGGGTGATATAGATGATGATTTGGATGAGGATGCTAGGTAGTTTTTCTTGATGAATCCGTAAATAGAGAATAAGTTTATGATTTATATTTTCTTTAGCAAACCTGCAAATATCAAGCCGGAACAAACAGAAGGTACAGATTCATCGTTCATTCAAACGTTGTGACTCACTCTAATGAATTTCATAAAAGGAATAATGATTATCCCTGATCTCAAAGACGTCGAAGACGAAGAACTAGTAACATCAATCGCAGCACCACCAACCGTAAAACAAAACCGTGTGAAAACCATTCGCGAGTTGGATAGTGAATTAATTTCATCAACAGGGATTAAAAATGTATCCAACAATCCAAATTTATGCTTTTCCCCCCCAAAAAAATATGAAAAGATAAGATGAAATAACCCCTTTCTTCTAATGAAGGTCTCGAATGTAGGAGGAATCGATTTATCAGTTTTAACGTCCGTTGCGTTGTTGCCTCCTGAGATGGTTATGGAAGAGGATAGACCGTGGGATTGGGATATTTTGTTTACTTCTGTGAGTTCGGAGCTGTGGGTTGATAAAGATATGAATGGGAAAGGAACTCAGATTCAAACTGAACCATTCGCAGCGATCACCAACGAACGGAAAACGTTAAAAGGACCAAGAATGATGGCTAAAACATGAGCAATTCAAAGGGGACTCCAATAAAACAATCTCGCTTTGTGTCGTTTTTGCTCATAAAGAAAAAAATTACTGTGATTTTCCCAAATATGACTAGCTTTCCTTCACAATACAATAACTTTTATTCTTAAAAAAAAATAATATAAAATTATAACTTTAAAAAAATAAGAATAAACAAATAACTAATTGGCAAAAAACAAACAAAACAAGAGAAAAGAAAAGAAAAGAAAAGAACAATAAAAAATCGGTATGATCAAAAAAACAAATTACAAAAACAAAAATAATAAATGTCTCAGAAATAATACTAAAATAACAAAACAAAAACAACACAAATAAAAAAAACTAATCTATTCTGCTTGTTCGATATCACTATAGCGTAATTCCAACTCGTAAATAAAATGTTCTGAAAAAGGACTTAAATATGAGCGAAATGTCTAATGGAAGTGACAGAATTTAGTTACCGTGGCGGATACCAGGTGGTCGAGCGATCTTGAAATACTCCACTGCGGAGCTTATCGGCACACCAAGTTCTTTTATTAAATAGGAACAAATCATAAATCCAGTTCTGAAAAATTTCAAAGGTTGATGAACGATTATAAACATTGCGAAATGACACCACATACCTGTTAAATCCTAGCGATTACGAAGAATAAAAATAAAAAAGAGTAAGATTTGCAAGTCCAATAAAGCGATGAATTTACCATAGTGACAATGTCTATTTACCGAAAAACAACATAAAAAATAACTTTAAACCGGTAATCAAAGTAGAAAAAAACAAAAACACGTACACCGCAATCTGCCTATCCGGTTTCCGTTCCCAAAACGCTTTCGCTACATCAATGAATTTATTTACATCCGATAACGAAGGTGGCGCTTTAGACACCGTCGAGACTTTCATATATTCGCATCCGTGCGCTTGTACATCATCGATATCGTAGGGAGGTGGGTCTTTACTGATATCGATTATTAGTCCGATTTCTTTGTGTTTTTGTAGAAACACTCGTGGTGAATGTAATTCGTGGTCTTGCTATTTTTTGTAAAGTGAAAGGTTAATATTGATACTGGGTTTATGGAATTGGTGTTTTGGATGCTAACTTTCATGACTTTCATGGCACGAAACAGCTGAGATAAGTAAACAAGACGTTTAGGAACCATTTCACTGTATGTAAATTTTAAAAGATGAATTACCGAAGGTCCAATACATTTTTCTGTAACGTCCTGGATCGTTAACCATTTCTGGAAATTCCTATTCAAAACCCGGTGTTATTTTTGCAATTCAACGAGACCCAAATAAACAACATACATACTTTAAATTCCATTTCTGCTTTGGGTCGTTCACCAAAAGTATCTGATACTCATTTGACATCTTTAGAAAAGGAATGCGTTAGCACGTTATTCCTCTGCAATCGCTTTCTTTCCAATACCGTGTTAAATTTACATTCGTCCACAAGAAATCGATATATTAAGGCATTTGTCGCTCTGTAGTTTTCCGTCATCACTTGATGTCCTACTCCCGGTAATCTGAAATAGAAATTGCTTCAACTAATGGACTCACTTATTAGTACGCTCGGGTTTTTACATGTATGGCTTTGGCGCGTAAGACGAGGAATGCGAAACCCACTTCTGAATCTCACATAACGTTCCCGACTTGATATCAAAGAAAAATAAAATAAAATAAGAATTCATAAAAAAAAAAGTACACCAAAAAGTAAAATCGTCAACTCACAGAAGTAACTTTATCCTCCGCACCACCAATCAACAAAACCGGACACTTTACACTCTCAAACTCCTCCCTCGTCGCCCACTTCATACCCTCCGCACAATACTTGACTACCATCGTATTTACACTTTTATTATACTCCAACTGACAATTTCGAACCTGTAAACTCGCTCTCGAACCAACTTGTCTGTTGACTGATTTTGAGTACGGCCCGCCAATGCGATCAATGAATCTGTAAATATTAAATATTGGGGTGGGGGTTGAGGTTAATTTGTGAATGTTTTTTGGGGAGTGGGATTGTGAGCCTAAGAGAATCATTGATTTGATGTTTGATGGAAAGAGGTTGTGTAGTTTTACAGACAGTGAGGTTCCGTATGAATGAGAAATGATCTAAGTATCGAGAAAGGTTAAAAAATAAAGAGTTGGATGGATATAAAATCAAATGGTGCAACGTACGATGATATCTCCGTATCCTTTTTTGATGTATTTTCTTATCAAGACTGAAAAATCTGCAATTATCGCATCTGTGGTGTAATCTTCCTTTTTATCTGTCTTTTCGCTCTGCATTCATAATTAAATAAGGGTTTAGAAGCAGATGATTGTAGATATGCATACTTCTCCATGTCCAATGAATTCAACTGCGAGAACTTTTGCAAGTGCTGAAAAATGAGATATCTGATGTTTGAATTGAAGTATCTGACCGCCTACAAGAATAACAATTTAGACATCAAGGTGACTGAGTTATTCTCCTTAGGAAAAGGGGAACGAAAAGAAATTGGTTCGTCTGATTGTAAACAATACCTAAACCATGAATAAACAACAGCAGGGGAACTTCCGTGCCCAATTTATGCGAGATGTAGACTGTTCGTAATCGTTTACTGTTCACTACTTGCCAGACCGTATTGTCTCTCAACAAATTATTCGCTTTGCATTCTCCTGCTTCTTTCAAAGAATGATTCAAATCATATCCAAAAAAGATTAGATTAAACTAAAAAGCATTTTTCAATTCATGATATTCAGAGCCTACCATCTTTTTCATGTAAAACGTTGGAATCCAATTGTTTGAGCAACTTTTCGAGCGGGATATTCAATCGCAAGGTCTGACGCAGGAAATAAAAAATGGACGAAGTTGTAATAACAATCAAACTTATAATCCAACCGTACATTAGTACGAATTTCGCATATATAAGTTTTTATTTGTGGGAAGTTTTTGCGAATTTCGAGACTGGGTGGCGGTCTGGTGTAACGAAACCAGAACTCAGAAAGATCATGAAAAAAAACGTGCTCGAACAGAATAACATAAGTTTTCAATACAGTATATTTGGAATGAAGTAGGTTCTGCTCTACATGCTTTCTTACCCGGATGCAATTTTACAGGGAATTTACTTACGGTACTTCACTTTTCCACTCAATACCAGAAAGAATCAGTCATATTGGAACCTTTCCTTTCATCCACGTATGGTATTCTTAACTCGACAATAACTTACCGGCTTACCGGTACTATAATCCGTCTTGTGCAGCAAAACCGTAACACGCGCTTTGACAAACAAGAGAAAAACGAAGTGTGGACTGATATTCCCAGATGAGGTGAGTTTTATTTCACTTGGTACTGTTTTATTTGGATATGCAGTTTAGTTTCGTAAATCACATTGTGACTAATGCCTCTTTAAATGGACGATTCAAGTATTGAAAAGCGTGAATGAAAATGCGCGAAAGTTGTTTATGATTGTTGCAAAGCATCAGACGGAGACGGAGCATGGGATTATGTATGATGCGTTGTTGGAGAGATGCCGGGAACAGTTTATTGCGAGTAATGCGATTATGTTTAGGAGTTTGTTGACGGAGTATACAGATCATAAGGTGTTGGTTAATCGGGAGACAGATGATGGGGAGATTCTAGTTATTCCGTCAGGATTTGTGCTCATTGCACCTTTTAGTTTGCGCTCAATGCTTTTTCGTTTATTGTGATGTTTTTTGGGTACGTTGTGGTGGATTCGGTCTTCATTTTTTTTTTTGGAAACTGTGCCAACCCAAACCAAGCATTATATTGCGAGATCAATTTTTCTGGGAGGACCGTCCGAGGACGCCTGCTCACTGGTGACCATCTTATTTCTCAATAATGAGATTGAATGACGTGAAGGTTTGTAAAGAATAAGAATAGTTGAGTTATTCTTTTGCTTTTTTTTGATTTATTTCTCTGAGTTTGTTAAATGTCGAATAAAAGTTATCAACTTCCCCCATTCTACGCATGTACCAAAGTATTGATACGAATGAAGACTAGACAATCGCAATACGACTGCTATCGACTGCAGCAATTTATAATTCTGCCAGTCTGACTCATCACCTGACCAAGTCTAGCTTGACGCATTCCGAGCTCAGTACATGAAAATTTATCAATCTCCTTATAGTTCGAAGAGTTGGTTCATAGCGTCAACAACGGAATGCATGTAACATGTAAGGAAAATTAGACTGACTTTATCGTTTCTGCACTCCCGCATTTCTATTCTAAGCCAGTTTGTCCAAGTTTGTTAATCGATTTGGTTTTAATCGTTATTGCTTTACTCGGAGTCGGAATCATGGTTACGAGCGGGAAACGGCGGTTTCTAAGCATGCTCATTGACTAGAAATCGGGTAAATTTAACGGCATACAATCAGAGAATAGTCAGCAGATGAAATAGGCGGAGAATGAAAAAAGGGAAACAGTTTCTGTGAACAAAAACCAAACTTAAATCTTGACAACCCCTAATTTTGACAGCCGCTTTCAGAAGGTAATTTGTGTTTTTCCGGCTTTGCAAGCGAACCAAAAAGTCTCTTCATCCATCCCCGTCCCCTTTCCATCCCCAACTCTCCTATCCACTTCCTAATCTCACAACTCTTCTTTATCATCCATCCTCACTTGCTTTTCGCGTTTACTAATAACTTTTTTCAACAGCTTAAATCCCTCGCCGTCAATCTCATCGCTCTTCCTTTGTCCACTTCAACGTAAAAGAAAATGTAATTCAAAATCGATTCTGTTACTTGTAAAAACAATATACTGATGATTGTTTTATTCTCTATTACAGGAAATACTTGGCTGCTTACCTCCTCGCTTCTCTCGGTGGAAACGCCTCCCCATCCTCCGACGATATCAAATCAATTCTCTCTGCCGTTGGAATCGAATCCGACGATGACAGACTCGAATTCCTTTTGGGTAAAATCTCTGGAAAAGATATCAACGAAGTACTATTCTCATTCATACAATTCAATTCAATTCTAATTGTTTTCTTTTTTTTCTTTCCTTGGGTGTAGTTGATCGCTGAAGGTGCCTCCAAATTGGCTTCTTTACCAGCCGGTGGTGCCGTCTCCGCTGCTCCAGTTGCCGCTGCTACCTCCTCCGCTTCCGCTCCAGCTGACTCTGCCCCTGCTGCTAAAGAAGCAAAGAAGGAAGAAGTCAAGGAAGAATCCGATGATGATATGGGTTTCGGTCTTTTCGATTAAATTAATTAATAAAAAATTGAATTTAGTTGAAAATTAAGGTGAATCATTCGAGAAACTTTCAAGTAAAAAGTCTCTGGTTCTTGCAAGTTGTTTGAACGAATTCTCTCTGTATGGGTTTGCTTTTAATGTAACTAGCGCTGCAATCCAGTAGCATAAATCATTCTCTTAGTTGTTGTATTGATAAATAATTCAAGGTTTCTTCTGGTATCAAGATCTTTACGCTATTTGAAAGACTTGTATCCATGTTGTTTTGTTTTCCAGACGTGCTGGCATCGCCTACGTTGGCATTGAATCCAGTACACTCCCCACAACACCGCACCAGCACATTCTCAAAATTCTCTATAAATTCCCATGAATCCCTCGGGATCTGAATCTTATAAAAGAACCTCCGCAAATCCGTCGACGGCGTCGTAAACTGAAATTCGTCAACTGGGAAGACGTAATTACTGTAAAATTCCGTTTGTGATTTTATCGGATACACAAATTTGGTTAACGGTAACGCGAATACGTTGTTGACTACAATGGATGGTGGTTCGTTTTTTGAGATTGATATAATTTGAAGTGTCGGTCGGTTACTAGAAGGTTTGTTGATGGTGGACTGGGAATCGGTGAGAGATGAAGGTTGAGAAATTTGAAAGTATTCGGTTTCATGTTGGTTAATGTTATTGGATTGAATGTTCACTAGCGTATCGCATAATACAGTTTCATGGTTATTCACAAGAAACTCGGAGAGTTTGAATTCCGTTGTTGACATTGAAAACATTATGAACAGCCTTTATTTTTCATCGGAGTACAGTACTGATGTATTGAAAACTAAAGACCAGAATCATCATATCAAAAATTTTGAATCCTTATGGTTGGCAACGTCCCATGAATCTTGGGTACAAACACACCTGAAAGCAAAACCAACCGTAACTATGAATCCCAAATCAATGAAATCAGAGCAAATTACCTCTCTGACGGAGAATCTGTTGAGAATCCACGCAAGGAAACGTTCAATACCAAGTCCAAATCCACCATGTTCTGAAGTTCCATATTTACGTTGATCAGTAAACCTATTCAACCAAAAAAAAAAACATCATCAGAATTACTCGTCCGTTTCGAAAATCAATCAGATCGTTTGAATACCAGTAGTACGGCGTTGGGTCAATTCCCTCCCGTTTATACCCCTCAAACAACTCTTGCAAATCAGAAATACGCATCGACCCACCAACAATCTCTCCAACATTCGGCATCAAAACATCAACACTCTCCGTCAATCTCGTATCTTTCGGGTCGCGCTTCATGTAGAAACTCTTAATCTCCGCCGGGAATCGACACAGCAATATCGGCTCGTTGATCGTGTCCGTCATGATACGTTCGGGTTTCTCCGGAATGTCTTCGCCGAATTCGTAGGGGGTTCCGTCGTCTTTGTATACTTTGTTGTCGGATAACCATTTGATGGCGTCGGCGTAGTTCATTCTTCTGAATGGTTTTTTGGGGGCGACAAAGTCCGGGTTGAGTTCTTTCAGCGCAGCAGATGCTTCTGGGTCTTTTTGGACCGCTTCGACAACGTAGACAATCTTTGAAAGCATTAAAATTAGATTCGCAAAGTTTAATTTCTCATTATGTTTTGCACATACCATGTTTTCAATAAAATCTAAAAGATCGTCAAAGGTGATAAAAGCCAACTCGGCCTCACAGTGAGTGTATCTGTTTTGAAAAAAAAAGTTATAAAATGAACCAAAAAAAGTCATGATCTTTTCGCTTACTGAGATAAATGTCTTCGGGTGTGTGATTTTTCAGCACGGAATGATTCAGCCAGACAGTAAACATCTCCCAAAGCAGGAAGACAAGTCTCCAAATACAATTGCGAAGATTGCGTCAAATATGCCTAAACAGTGCAAAGAATCAGTCCAAATCATTCACAACAACAATAAATTCAGTTTTCTTACTTGTTCACCATAATAATCAAACGCAAACAGCGTACTTCCACCTTCAACCTGAGTTTGCACCATCAATGGCGGCGAAACTTCAACAACGGCACGTTTATCGAAATATTCACGGAATGCTCGAAGTACAAATGCTCGCATTTTCAACACTTTACTGGCGGTTTCACCACGAATGACTAAATGTCTTTGATCCAACAGCACGCTCGGGTCGGATTCCTATTTCAAAACAAAAACATTAATTTTGTCCGTGACGAATATTGAAGTTAGTTTTATACCGTGTTGAGCTTGTTTGTGAATGCGTCTACATCTCCTGGAGCTTTTCCTAAAACTTCCCAGTAATCCGCGACCAATTCGTGTCCACCTGGAGCCTGGAAATCACAACAAATAAGAAATTGATTCATGATAAGTATGATAAATCTTTCCCACTTACTGTTTTGTCTGCAGGTAATTCTTTAAGAGTACCAAATACTTTAATCGTCGATTCAATCGTTAATGTGAGAGCATCGTACGTTTTACACTTGCAAAATATAACATGAATAATCTAGATTAAAAGAATACAAATTCCAAAAATATACCAGATTTCCGGTTAAAACAGTTTGAAGGTAGCCAGTACCATCTCTTAAAATCAAAAACGACATGTTCTTCTGCGCTCTGTTTCTGTGAACCCAACCAGACACAACAACTCGTTTTCCACGATAATCTGTCGCATCCCGGATTTTAATCTTTAAAAATTCCATAGTTTACAATTCCGCATGATAATAAACAAAATCTACTATCAACTAACCTTTGCAGCCTCAGGTAGACTAAGATCCTGCTTAATAACAACTTTCTTCGACTCCTCCAACTTTTGCGCATCATCCAACACAGGCGGAGCAGCCACAGCCGCCGCGGCCGCCTCTTGAGCCTTCTGCGCCTTCTTCAAATTAATATCATACGTCTTCTTCGCCTTCTTCAACCCGGCACCCGAAATATCGGCGAAATCTTCACCGACGACTTTTCGAACTTTAATGCTGAAGGAGTCAGAGTTTTTTGTAAATTCGAGTGCTTTTAGTGGTGTTTTGAAGGGTTTACTGGTGGTTCCGTCACCGGAGTCGTCGGAACCGGAAATTTCGCAGACGTAGATTAATGATTTTGTTGTTTCTGTTAACATCGGGGAAGAGGAAATGAGAAGAGTGGGCTTAGTTTAGTAAGATTTCAAACAATGCATGTAAGAAGAATGGAGAACTTTACCTGACATTGTCGAGAAAGACTTAACAATTAGAGGAGGAAACGCGAACGAATTCTTGGACAAATAAAAGCGCGATGGAGTGTAATAAGAAAGAAGAGATCTGTTATAGTTATAGGAATAATAAAATCTGTGATTAAGTTTCGGAGAGAGATTGATTATTTTTTGTGCAAATCTTCTCATACCAAAAAGGCAGGACGAATTTTTTCTTTGTCATTGGAAATTTGGAGATACTGTGATGTGGCCGTCAATCGTGATGGTATTGAAGAAATATCGATCGCAAAGTCACAATAAGTGCGATTTTAGTACGAACAAGTGTCTGATCCACAAAACCCTCGACTTTGTAAGTTTGTAGGTGTACGCATCAAAAAGATTGATGAAGACATTTAATTTCTCCCATCCAGCGAATGATTTGATTGTGCTTTAAAAATTTGTTAAAGATGCCACTTTTGTGGAAAAAAGAGACAAATAACACGTTTCCTTTTTTTATTGAACGAATAGCGATTTTTTTATTACACAAATAAATATGTTGAGAATTTAATGCACTTTTTGACCACCCATCGAGAAACTCCCTACAGAAAATGAATCGATTGTTATAAGTCAATTTTTTTTGATTATACGAAGCTGCGCGAGGTAGACTTTACAATGTTGCTGTTTCGGAAGCGTAAGTGCTGTTTGGCGGGGATATGGAGATGCTCTGAGTTTGAAATTCAGTTTTGACGATGAATGAAGAAGAGATAGTATCATAGTATGCATGTAACGGCCCATTTTAACTGCTATATTACTGTATACAATAAAGTATTGGTACCATTGGGTTACATCTTTATTGTAGAATTATTAGATTTTCTCAAAGCTAATAAGCGATGTAAGATTTTATAATTCGGCTATTAAATAGCAGTAATTGTGGCTGCGTGTGATGTCATTGCCGAACGGTAAATTGGTTGTGACAGTGTGACATCCCTCAGAATTTGAACTTTTTTCCCCCTTTCCCACCCATACTACTCTAAGTGCGTATTCGAAATTAACGGAAAAATCATTCTTTGTATTTGTACCATTATACTGTACCCACGCTATCGAATTCTAAAAATACACGAATCATACGCTCGATCACGGACAAATATCACGTTATAAAAACAAACTTAGTAATCTTCCGAATTGACTATAGGCTTGATTGGATGCCGTTGAAATTTGATCGAATTCAAGATTCCGATTCTTTCAAAAGTATTTCCAGAGCAACCTACAAGTTATCGATTTAACACCTACACTTACAATATCAACCTATTCAATGACAAATCCACAATCTTTTCATGTTCAATCACCATCCTGTAATAATTCAATACCATCAAATCCAAGTACCGAAACCGAAACTAATCCACCCAGCTTAATCACCTATGTTGTCCACAGTGGAATCGACGTAGTCGATAGGATGCTCGGAAACTGGTCTCCAACTCGATTATGGCCTGTAAGAACCGTTATCGGAGTTCTTGGATACGGTAGCGTGCATCCATACAAGTTGGGCACCAACCACGATATCAAATTCGGATTACCTAATGTTAATATCCCAGCTGATCAGCTTGAACATCTTCGCTTGTCTAGTAACGGTTCTTCCGCTTCAAATACATCATCGAAAACCTCAAACGACTCGAATGTTAATGGTCGAACTGATTTTGAAGACGCAATTTGGAACACAGTTACAAACGCAAACAAACGGAAAGATCAAAACAACAGCGACTCTGCGCCAACCGGCATTTCACCAGATACTTCAATTCTCTCACGAATAATCGTCCCCAACATCGACTTATCGTGCGCTATTCTCTGTACATCAGAAAGACTCGAGTCCAAAAAGCGTGAAAATATACGGTCTTCTAAATTCCAATTCACGAACGACGAAAATTCAGATGGTTCCTCAGATGACGGTATTGATGCGAGTGATGAGAAGAAATCGGTGCATTTTAATGCGAAAGTTGAAATCTTACATTCGGATTCGCGGATTATGATGATGGATTTGAAACGTATCCGTTCTGCTCCTCCGGTTTATGGTGGAATGAGAATTCGAACTGCAACATCAATACCAGCTTGAAGAAAACTTGCGGATCGACGAAAATTGCAAGGACGAATCAATATTAAATATCAAAAATTTCGATGTTTTAAATAAAAATTACACTTTCTCTGAAAATTGTTCCATCCGCAATAATCTTTCAAGTAATGCACTAACGTTAACAAATATTCAAAATACAATAGCCCAATTTACTTACTTAAGTCGGTTATAAATAAGTAAAACTTAGTATCATAAATTATGCGGGGAAAGTTGCTCTATGATCACTGGGGTACAGTTTAGATCAAGGTCAAGTTTTTGAAATCAAAAGTATTTTTCCAATTCTGGTCCAGTTTAATTTTCATTCGAAGCGTCGATATTTATTAACCGATTTGAAGTAATAAAAAATTCATTTTAAGCAAATGAAAAATAATAATACCAATTGAGCAGCTAAAATCTTTATGAAACTCGTTACAATGATTCAATCAAAACCTCAATGGCTTCTGCATAAATCTGCAAACCAGTCCACCACTTCGCCTGAAACCGAATAATCGGAATAATCAACCCATTCAACTCTCTCTTTAACTCTTCACATTCTTCCGCCCGCGTTGATCCTCGGATTCTGCTCACACCAATTCGTGCACTTACAATATTGACACTCGATCTCGAAGTAAGCATCGAAATCGCCGCTACCGCTATCGTATATAACTGCAACGAAATGTACACGTTGTACACTAACGGACCAGGTACATTCTCATATTTCTGCGGGATCGTGCTGATTTTATCTTGACCTTCGCGTAAGTTACGTTTAAAGTAATTCTCCTTGTCTAACCATCCATACGAACCCAGGAATGTTCGCATAACGAAACAGGTCGCATGAAAGGATGCTAATATCACGTCGTTAGAGTTGAGTAGTTGTGAAGGGTCGGCATCGCACGAATTTCGAATTTCAGGACCTTTGTCGGCATTCTGGTCGAAGAAAATATAGTATCGCTCGCCGGTTTCATTCTTGGATATGTTCAGGTAAGAGAGCGAAACGAAGACCCATAAATTGGTCGCGAGCGAATAGAATTGTTCGGTCCATTCATTCGCAGAATCATCTTCGGCTGTTCGTTTACCGGTTGGATCTCGAGGTTGTGAATAGTTTCCAGTCTCTCGAATTAATTTACAGTCCGACAGTAGAACGAACTTTGCCAGGGTATCGATCGCTCTAATTCGAGCGTATGGCAACGCAAAGTACATCCTCAGTGTGGAGTCGTGCAATCGCATTATTTCCAAGTCCTGATTGTCAGCATTTTTGTTCGTTTCAAATACCTCTTTGAAACAGTCCCCCAGAATCGCATTTTTCGAAGTGATTTGGCCTCGTATAATATCGTTCTGCAAAGTTCTACAGAATGCAAGAACTTTTCGAAACTGGAACAGTGATAAGAGATGAGCACGGTTATCTTCGATATCGTTTGTATTTCGGATAGGTTGGATAATTAATGAATTTTTGTCAGGAATAGAGAGTCCATATTCCTCTGCCGAATTCAAAAGATAACGTTCCACATCGGCTTCGACATCCTGGGTGGAATCAATATCTTCTTGCATGCGTATACGTTTGATGGGGTCGTTTAACAGTGGTTTTGAAAATGGTCGGACAGGACGTTCTAACAAGTACGTGAATTCGTCATCTCGTCCCAAAACGCTCACACCCTAACAAAAAGGAGCGAAATAATTAAATTTCCCAACAAATAAATGGATAATAAAAAAGATACCCCAGCTGCTGCACATAAGGTATCGACCAATATAAACAAAGATTGCACTTCCTTGTATTGCTGATATAACTGCGGAGACCTGTATTTGATTATCGTATTCTTGATCCTCTCTTGCCGTTCTCGATCATCTTTATGCATCTGCTCGTAAACAACGCTCCAAACATTGAAAAGGGGATTAATTTTCTAAAAACAAAAACCATTAGAATTATTTTTCTTTTTTTAAAAAAAAACTAATTAAAAAAAAATTACTGTGAATTCCGGGTGAATTATATCCATTGATTGTCGAATTCTGCAAGATTTCACGGTTCCAATGGTGGCGAATCGAGGGAATCCTCCGGCATACTCTGTAACAGCGTACCACGACATTGCATACAGCAATTTAAGTTTATCTTCAAACAATGGAAGACTCAACTCTGCTTCAAAGTTTGAGGCCTGCTCTAAATGATCTCTAGCTAAAGCTAGAAAATAATGACTTGCCGCGAATGGTGAGTGGAAAGGGGGTTGATAAAGATGCGGATGTGAGCTGAACCGAACCGAAAATGCGCACATCGAGAGCAAAAGGAAAGAGGAATGCTTATTTGCAGGAAATAAATCTCGAAAGAATTCTGACTCTGAAATGCGGAATCCTGGACCTCTACAGGTGCAGATCTTGTAGAATAAGCCGATGAGATGTGCAATTAATTCGGGTGGTGACGAAAGCGATGTGATGGGCTCCATCAACTGAGAAGAAACGCTTCGCAGAGGAATCTTTAACAATTCGTTCCCATTTGATGGAGTTAACATGAGTATCTGGGAAGGAGTAAGATTCGGTGCAGCTGGATCTGGGCAATCGGGATTCATTTTGCTTTTTCCGCTTTGAAATTCAACAAAGCTGTAACCAGGGATTTTCCCACTTCTTACTTTCACGGGGCTTTCTACAGATACTTCTGCGCGAGAGGGACCTGCTCGCGGAGAAGCTGAAGACTCTTTATCATTAATTTCGACCTGATTTGACTCTTCGCGATCATTCACTTCATAAGTTGGCAGACCTGATTCTCGATCCGAATCCATATTGTCAGTTCCGATGCCCGACTGATTTGGTTTGCGACTTTTAGAAGTTTCGGAGCTGTAAACGCATCCATCGGGAGAAAGAGCTTTCCGTGATATAGCATTAGCGCAATTCTTGCATGGTTGCTCACCATCACACTTTCGCTTTTTCATCCGACACCGCTCTAAATCAAATAAAACGTTTAATTGAACTCGCATGAAGTAAAATTTAGTAGATTACCACACGCTCCTTGTCTTTTTCGCAGTTTGTCTTTGTCAGCGGGGGTGGTAACAATTGAATTTGTGTTTCGAAAAAACTCTTCAAAATTTGCGAATGAAAGCGCATCGTTCTGAAGGATTCCCGAGGTGCTCTTCATGTTTATTTCTGGACTAACGTTGTTTGTTAGGCTGGGCGATAGTTGCTGGTTGAGATAAGATGTGACGACGGGACGTGGAGGTAAGTTTAACAAATTCATCGGATTTTGAGTCAAATCGTTATGAAACGAATTAAGTGGCGCCAAATTAAAGTCTATTGTATTCTGATTTACGAGAAAAGGGGGAAACAGGTCTTCCACATTGTGTGGAGTGGGAAATGTTTCCGCTGTCAGAAGGGAATGATCGGAGGGGTAAATTGAAGTGGAAGCAGCAGAGGGATTCAGGAGTTGTAGCAGATTTGCAAATTCATCGTTGTTCAATTGCAACTGGGAGTCGATCGGATAATTTTCCATGAGCAGCGATTTGTTTTCACAATTGCACAGCCCGCTGCCGTACAAGGGACTCCCCAGCTGCTCAGAGATATTGGTGGTCATATCAGAATATATTAATATTATAAATCCCTCATCTCATGGGAAACAAATGTTATTCCGCGATTTGCAAAAAAGCATAAGTTAAAGAGTACAGCGCCCGGTGAATAGGGTAAGAAACTGTGTTTAACGTATAAACAAAATTTCAAAGTTTTAATCGATGTGACAATATTAAATCCTCCATGAATTCATTATCTGGTGCGTGGCTGAATTTCAACAAAAAAGTAAATTTTGACACTTGAAAACGCGTTTGCGCTTGCTGTTTTTGTTTTTTTTCTTCTTTTCCACGCCCGCCGTGCTCTCTGTCACTATCTATTTTCCCTTTAAATATTTACCTCTATTTGTTTGAGCGCGATTTTTTTTCGTACCGACGCTTTCAAGTTCACCGGTTAATTAATCTAAAGCCCATACCCCTCGTTTTATTATTTATCTTTTGCTAAATTTTAAATTCCCTCCTCATTGTGCTTCGGACTTGCGCTATCCAAACCTCTTATTGTTCAGTGGGCTTCAATTCTCTAAATTTTATTTTTCCTTTTTTTATTCCTTACTTTTCCCTGCCAGTTCAAAAATCTCACCCCTTTATTTTCGGTTCCAAGTTGCCATCCTCGATTTTATTCATTGTGCGTTTGCTCGAAAAGAGTAGTTCGTAACTGTTGCCGATTGGTTGCCTCTACACATAGACCGGCGCAGTATCGCACTTTTTGGTTTTGGATGGCAGCAATAATCTTAATGTTTCAAGATGAAAAAATAAACAGATGAAATCCAATTACAAAATGTACTGTTCAATTTTCAACATCAATGCAAGCAGTATTCCTCTTGATGTGAACTCACTTAATTATGTTTCAGAACCTCAGATTTTCAAAAATTGATGACAACAGACTCGCAAAATCGTCGATGCAAGTTCTGTCTGTTAATAACCGGAAATTAATCATTCGTTTTTTTGAAGTCGATTTCGGAAAGAAATGAAAACGCTTATAAAGACATTTGACTGGTTATTGCTCATAGGGGTTTAACTTTGTCGTCCAATCATCGGGAATAATGAGCAAAACTCTGCGTCGAATGTTTATACCAATCATTTGCGCAATTTTTCCACACAGAGTCAAACAATAGGGTTTAAACATCGAAATTATTGAAAAACAAAACTTCAATTAGAGTAGATGACGGAGATATCAAATCAAATCATAGAGCTTGAAAATTCATCAAGATTTCGACACAGTGTACACGACCCCAAACCCAGAGGATCGCTCATTCAAGTCCGTCACGATGAAAGGTATTGTGAGAATTCAATTTTTTCAATTTTTATTGAAAGCTCTTTGCTATTAACGATAGTCACAGAATCAGCTTTAGAAGAGTTCAAAAATTTCCCGCGCCAAGTTCTTCTATCGCATATGATCCTCTGCAAGACCCTGCACTGGAAGATTTTTTCGCAAAATCGTCCGTTCAAAATCATTTGATGCAAAATGGATGGGTAACGAGTTTCTTTTATTTGAACATCGATTTATACTAATTTTTCAAAATTCTTTTATTCAAAGTTTGCTACAAATGCGGTATGCACGTTATGTAAACTCCGTGGCGGATCCGTAAAAATCTGTAAAACTTGCGCATCGTTTTACCACACCTACTGTCTCCCACCCCTCCCAATCAGCATAACCTCAATCCACATCCTGATAATCCACGCATCCCGAAGCTCCCAAAAACTCTTATCCCAACTAAAACCCGCTCTTGAATCAACCACGCATTTTGCACGAATCGACGACTTGAATCTGAAAAAATTCCGACCGACGTTTGAGTTACTCTCAAAGTACCATTCGATTTTAATTTTGACTAATACGGCAAAATGGGTTGAGCCGGAAGGGCTAGGGGATTTGTTAAGTGATTACGTGCATTTTCGGAAAGGTGGAGTTGTGTTGGTCAGTACAAATCACAACGAAGCGCCGGGAGGAAAGTGGAGGAAGTACAGATTAAGTCCACTGCTTCCTGGAAGAGAGAAAGTTGAAGCGGGGCTAGAGATGGGGAAAATTGAGTTATCGGGACATCCGTTATTAGATGGGGTTGGAAAAAATGTTGGGTTGGAGCAATCAACTTTCGCATCTGCTGCTTTGAACGAGTCTGGTGGAACAATTGTTGCTCGGTAAATTATTTAATTAGTCCATCGAATATAATTACACTGTGATTTACTTATTTTATTTTATCAGTTGGTCTAACGGACAACCGCTTGTTGCCGTATTAGATGATCATCCATCTGCGGAGCGAGGACGAGTGGTATCGTTAAACTTGGCGATGAAGTTGATTAAAAACGAAAACGGTGACGTTGGTATTTATATTTGCGCAATATGGAAATTATAATTGTTTGTAACAATACTCTTTTCCATTAAAAAAGTACCACTTCCTCCTGCCCAAATTCAATTATTATCGAATTCCCTTCGCTTTGTTGCCGAGCCAACGTACCATAAAGCTCACGGAGAATTTTACTGCGATAGCTGTGTAATAATATTTAATCACCGTGTGTCTGACTGTTAATTTTACTTGCACTTTAGCAAGATGAGATTAAGAAGGGAAATACTCCAACACCAAAACCTCACGAACATCGACATCGAAGCAACGAACGAGCAGGATGTCAATCACTACACAAATACACTAGTCATCTCGCCGAACCCGCAGGTCCTGCGCAGAGGTTAGTAAATGATGAAGATGGAGTAACGCTGGATCAGTTACGAAGCAAAGTCATGAATGACTTGGGTATACTGAAAGGACTCTATCGCAAACGATTCAAAGTATTATTCCATTAAAATTCTTTTTTTTTTTTTTTTTTTTTTAAATTTTTTTTTTTTTTTTTTTTGTATTGTTTTTTATTTTTACTAACGGCATTTATACTCAACAGGATCAGATTGCATGGTCGGTTGCAAGAAAATATAAAATAAAGTCTCGGCAACATGACGCACAGAATGATTCGACGGGTCACCATGAGGATAAGCTGCCACCGATAAACGACGCTGGTGAGGGAGCGATCATATCCGGCGGTTCCAGGCCAGTGAGTAGCAAGCAAAAGAGAGAAGGAGAACGAATTCAGCTCCCGCATATCGAGGATAAAAAATCAACGAAGGTGAATTTTTTTAAATTATCACTTGAATTTTGAAAGGGATGACTTACACATGATTTTACTTCTACGTTAGAATGAACTGGAGTCAAAACCGCCTCCGCCAACAAAAGAACCTGCCGAATCTAATAGAAATAGAAAGGTAACTTTCGCGTTTTGGGATTTCTTTGGGATTTCTAATATGAAAATTTGTTTACAGATAATTAGCCAAAAGAACGATGCAAAGGAATCGACAACAGCAAAGGTTGAGAAACCACTCAAACCTCAACCACCACCTTCGCAAAATCCAAAAAAACGACTCGAAAAAGAAAAGAGTAAAAGCGAAATGGAAATGAAGGATGAGAAACAAAAAGTTGATTTCGAAACTACGAAATCGAAAACAAAAGCTGCCAATAGTTCCAAAAATAAAGAAAAATCGGAATCGAAACGAGGAGATGCAAATATCGCATCGAGCAAGAAAGAGGGTGAAAATATCCAAAGTAAAAACAA
Source organism: Nowakowskiella sp. JEL0407 (assembly GCA_027600645.1). Classification (NCBI taxonomy): domain Eukaryota; kingdom Fungi; phylum Chytridiomycota; class Chytridiomycetes; order Cladochytriales; family Nowakowskiellaceae; genus Nowakowskiella; species Nowakowskiella sp. JEL0407. The sequence continues at coordinate 24,098 of JADGJK010000066.1, forward strand.
TGAAAACTCGAACAATGCAGAAAAAATTCTTCCAGCACCCGCGAAAAACAAATTAGAAAAGTCGGAATCAAAGAAAAAGCTAGAACAACCGCAGCCGCAACCGCCAACGTCAACCAAACAATCCAAAGCTGCGTCAAAGAATATATCAAGAACGTTAACCAAGCATAAGTTAGTTCAGAAATTTAAGCTGCCGTGGTTAGAAATGCGAGCAGCTGACCCAAATCGTGGCTATTACAAGCTTAACAACACCGACAGATTCTCACCATGGCTCGACTGGAACTTTGAAATTCAGTATTCCTTAAACATTTCCAAAAACTGGAAACCTGAACCCCCATCTCTAACTTCCGAACAATGGTCGAATATCTACGAGACAGTATTCACTCCAAGCCAACAACCATCGACTCCCGAAAAGGATGATTTCAAGCCATGGACGCAATGGCCGGAGCAAAAATTCACAAAGAATACAAAGTTTGGCGGCGACGTGAACAAACCATGGTTGGACTGGATAACCAATCCGAAATTGAATTTTGATCGAACGCCGTGGACGGAGTGGAAGCCACAACCTAGTACACTGGGGAAAGTAGCTGGAAAACTAACGAACGGAGATAAATGGAAACCATGGTTGGATTGGTGGTTTGATTTGCAGTATGCGATTAATAAAACGACTACAATTACTCAAGAGTCTGGGATGACTGCGGATCAATGGAAAGCAGAATACGATAAACAGTTTATTCCGAAACCGAGCACAAACGTGGTTGACAGTACACTTCCGTGGGTGTCCAAGAAAGAGGTCAAGGTTGTTCCAAAAGCCAAATTCGCTGGGGATCTCAATAAACCGTGGTTGGACTGGATTGTTGACGAAAATCCCGTGAAAGCAACCCAGAAAGATCCCAATTCGAAATCGAAGAACAAAGCTAATTCTTTACCATGGACAGAATGGCCAACTGTTAGTATCGACAGAGGAACAGTGAAACTCAACAACACAGATAGAGCTAAACCATGGCTCGATTGGAGATTCCAAGCGCAATACGCAATAAATCAATCCTCAAAGATTGCTGACGAATCCGTGCTTTCGAGTGAAAAATGGGCCGCGGAGTATGGAAAATCGTTCGTTCCAAAACCGACCAACAGCACAATAGACCCAACTCTTCCATGGGTTCAAAGAAAAGAGGTGTCGTTTAAACCCAAAGGCAAACATGCTGGAGATAAATGGAAACCGTGGTTAGATTGGGGAGGCAACAACCAAGAATCATCAAAAACTAAAAGTTTGCCGTGGCTAGAATGGCCTGTAATCGATCCTCATTCAGGTAAAGAGAAAAGACGCTCGCCGGATCCATGGAAACCATGGTTAAACGGTTATTTCGAAGTACAATACGCAATTAATCAGCGCACCGATATTCAAAACGATTACGTCTTATCTAATGAGGACTGGCAACGAGAATACGAGAAGCCGTTTGTTCCCAAGCAATCGAACGGCGTAGTTGATGACTCTCTTCCATGGCGTAAACAGAAAATGGTATCATTTGTACCAAACAGCAAATTTGTGGGTGATTTATGGAGACCGTGGTTGGATTGGGGAATGAATGACGCAAAATCTGCGAGTTCCAAAAAAGAAAAACTACCATGGCTCGAATGGCCAAAGACTCCAAAGCAACTCTACGCTACACCACTTCTGAAAGATAAATTAAAACCATGGTTGGACTGGAAACAAGAACTGCAGTACACGGTTGGAGTTTGTCCAGAAGTGAAGCAAGAAGGATCACATCTTACGCAGGAGGAATGGCAAGCTGAGTACGCGAAAGAATTCACTCCCAAACCAGCATCAGTGTCATCTGATATAAAACCATGGACGGAATGGAAACCAAATACGACTTTTACAACTTTCAAATCAACTAATACAGACAGACCTTGGATCGATTGGGTATCTCCAAATATATGATGGTGGAAAGATTAATATTCTCATAATAAAATAATCTCATATCCACACAATGCTATCAGTAAAATCTCCTATTAAAAATACACAAAAATATCAAACAAACTGGTTTCAACTAATTGCGAGTAGTGTTAAAATCTTTTATTCAGATTTAGCAGCTTTTGCGTCTTTTCTCGCTAATAAGCTGTTTCTGTCAGAGTCAAGTTTTGGTTTGGTGATGACAACTTTTGATGGGTGAATTGGGAGTTGAACAGTAGCACCTAAATAATTCAACGAGTAAGGAACAAGACGTAACGTGAATGAGAAACAGCAATTAATACCATTTGGTTTCTCTTTCGAGATTTTGTCGACGTGGATGATCCATTTCTTTCTGTAGACTTCGGTGACTTTTCCTTCACGTCCTTTGAATTCTCCTCTAACGATTAAGATTTCATCATCTTTGCGGATTGGAAGAGAACGAGCCTATTCGAAAAGAAAAATATAAACATTAATTCCGAATCCAAAAATAATTCCAGTAATTCTCCACGAAACACCCAACGCTCAATATCCAAGCCCAATTAATCCCACACACCCCAATCTTTAAAATACAATCCACACTCCACACACCCTAAATTAAAACTGATTATAATTCATACATGGTATTTTTCTCGGAGCTCTTTCGACAACGATGCGCTCATAATCTTTCGGCGGATAGATGATGGAGCGGCAAAGTGGGCCTTTCGGCTCTTACGTCTGCTAGAGGAAACTATTTAAAAAAAGGAAATCGTAAATTACATTCGCTCAGAATAAAATGTAGTAAATAACCAACCGGATGTCGAGATCTTGGCCATTTATACCTACAACAAAGAAAAATTGGTTATAGTGTATTGGATGGATGCGGGAGAGAAAGGAATTACTTTTTTGTTTCACAGGCAGATGGCTTGGACACAAGCAAATCTTTGACACCCACCCGATGATAATTAACCAACGACAGCGACGTCCAATGAAACTTATGAATGACAAAAGAGAAGAATACGCATTTTTTAATCTAGTGCGTCCGAATTGTAATGCATTTATTAACTAAGTAATTGTGGTTGAAGTAATCTACTCGTCGCGGTGATCTCATTCGTCGGGAAGCGCAGCGAGTAAATCTGAAGCCAGTTCATGAGCATCGTTAAGCATATCACTCAAAACAGCCTGTCCCGCAGCGATTGATCCATCAGCCTACCAAAGAAAACAACATCGAAACAATTATTAATAGCCAATGTCTAAGGTTGAATTTACAAGAAATTACCTCTTTCACTGCAGCATTATTCCAAGATTCATCAATGGCATGAATTGATTCTTGAATCTTTGTAATATCATCACTCTTATAATTTCCTTTGCTCTGCAAATCCTTAAGATTCGAAATAATTTTCTCCAACTGTGCTTCAAAGTCGGTAACCTATAAATAACGAGTTTATTATTTCTATTTAATTAATTAATTTCCGTTTATCTGCTTTGCATTTATCACCTTGGTCATAAATAGCAGTCGCGTTGGTTCAGTTCTTGTATCACTGGTCAAAAACTAAGCCTCTGTTGAAATTTGAAGTTGGCAAACGGCAAGATGGGAATTGTTTTTTCACAATTGTACGCGATATATAATCGATTAATGAATATCGAACAAGAAGTAAAGATAGTAATTGTCGGACTGGATAATGCCGGAAAAACAACGAGTGAGGAGTTTAATTCCTATCATTCATTTGAGTATTAATTTTGGAGTTTCATTTTCTAATGTTTAGTTTTGTATCGATTAAAGCTGCATGAGACAATTTCTACGGGACCTACAATTGGAAGTAATGTAGAGGTAAATTTGCGTTAATCATTCTCCGAATTTCGGTATGAGATAACAATTCATCGAAAATTGATAGCATTTAGTGTTAAATCATGTAAAGTGCGTGGTTTGGGATATCGGTGGTCAAGGTTCTTAATTTCTATCACTTTAATGATGAATGTTTGTGTTAAGATATTTGTTTTTGTCCAGAATATCTTCGAGCATCATGGAGGTATTTTCGTATCTAACCTTATTTTTCAGCGTGTAAATAACATAAATTTTGCAGTACGTATTATATCGGCGCGAATGCAGTGATTCTCGTGATAGACAGCTCGGATGAAGACAGATTACATATTTCCAATGATGAACTTTCGCGCATGATGGAACATGAACAATTACGGAAAGCTTCTTTACTCGTATATGCGAATAAACAGGACATTAAGGGATCAATGAGCGCCGTCAGTATTTCTGAAGCACTCGGTTTACAGGATTTGAAAGATCGACAATGGCATATTCAGGTATTTCACACTAAAGTCTAGTTTGAAGAATTTCATAACATAGTGTCATGTAGGCTTGTAGCGCGATAACAGGGGAAGGATTATTTGAGGGGATGGAATGGTTGATTAACCAAATAGAATCCGAAAAACAGTCATCGAGATCACAATCACTGACTTCACTCTAAACTACCACAACCTTTAATAATTTTGCACATATCGATTTTTTGCACAATGATTTCGGACACTTTCTCTGACAAATCAATTAAATATGCATAAGTTCAAGGGAAAATCCCTCTCACTTCGTGTATATTAAATCAAAAGGAAGCTTAATCAAAAAGACCCATTCCCATATCATCGTCAGATTCTTCCGCTGGTTCTTCGACCTTGGCAGCAGCCTTTTCTTCAACGACTGGAGCAGATGCGGTGGTGGTGGCGGCAGCAGTTTCAACAGGAGCAGCACTGAGCGCAGAAAGACTGAGCTGTAAATATAAAAAAATACATCAGTAAACAATATTCAAAAGAATTTGTAAAAAAGCTGTGAAAACAATAAAAAGAGGCATCAGGAAAAAATTAGAGTGTAAGATTTAAAAACATCATTAAATCAGACAATAAATTTCATCAAAGCCGACTTAATAAATTCACAGAACAGATCACATACCCCTTCCCAAGCGTAATCGATGAGCATGGCGACTCCGACAACGTTTTTGTAACCGTTGGCGATCGAGTGTGGAGCAGAGGCTTTGGTTGGGTAGTCGATGGCGAGTGAGATCGAAGCAATGTTCTTTGGTCCAAGGGCCATGGCTCTGCGAACGGCGTAGCTGATAGAGGCAGCAGTTGGGTAATCCAAACCGAGAGAAAGAGCAGCAATGGTGCTGATTCCGGTTTTGAAGGCTTCCAAGAGTTGTTCTTCCTCAATATCCAAAACGCTTTGGTCGAAAACGGCACCACCAGAGTAGATGCTGTTGATGGTCATTCCGTACGTGAACGGAGAGATGTTCAACATGTTAAGAAGGGTGGCCTCGGATTGTCCGACTTTGGATCCAGCTTTCACCAAGTGAACTTCGTTGACGATTTCAATGGTACCACGAGCAATCTTGGTTGGGATACCAAGAGCTTGGAAGAAAGAAGTCTTTCCTGGTTCCATACCGGTGTTTCCTGGAGGAACAAAGACATCGACTGGGGCAAAAGCACCAGATTTAGCTGGAGCTTGCACACGGTTGCTGATAATCTTTTCACGGACATCTTTCAAGTCACCGTTGGTGAAAACGAAACCGACGTTTCCTTTAACGACATCAATCAATTGCTGGAATTCTGGGCGTTCGTCAACCAAGTTACGAAGAGCTTTACGGACCATGGTGTTCTTTCCCATCAAAATCGTACCCTGACCACGGAGGGCGATACGGATTTGGTGCATTTGGTTGGAACCGACATTGTCGACGTTGACGATGAAGATGGATTTGTATTCTTCGAGGTAGTTGTTGAGTTTCGTGAAGTAAGCTTCCTTTTTGGCGCGACCTTTTCAATGACCGGTTAGAATTAAATTAAAGTTGAAAATGCAAAACTGGAATACCGTCTCCCTTTGACATCTTTTTAAATATATACTCGTGTGCAAGGGGTACCTGAGGGGATTTTCAAGACACTAGAAAGGAAAGAGTCAGCTTCAGGGGATGGATGAGAGGACACATGAAAATCTTTCTCTTACACCGCTGTTTGAAATGCAATGACAGATTTGTGGCGCACAAATGTTCTTTTTGGTAACGAGAAACAGTGACTTATTACTTAATTATTCATTACGATAACACTTTCCGCTTTCTTAGAAAGATCTTACGCATACTATTCAGTTAACTCCGCAATATTTCAACAGAGATTTGATTTCAAACTTGAAACAACGGCTACATGACGAAGTCGAGGGAACTTGTTCGGGTCGTTATGGTTATATTATTGCAGTGGTGCAAATAGGCGAAATTGGAAGGGGTGTGCTTCAGAGTTCTAGTGGAATTGCAGAGTTTACGATTCCGTACAAAGCCGTCGTTTTCAAACCATTCAAAAATCAAGTAGTAGATGGAATTACAACCACCGTTAATAAGGTGAGACTATGATTCACGAGATTGCGAACAGTATGTTTATGTTGTGGTATAGATGGGATTTTTCGCGGATATTGGACCACTGCAATGTTTTGTAACTTTTCACGTATTTTAGTTCATACACTTTTGTTTCTCGTATAAGACTGATTTTAATTCATAGGCGATACCCCCTTACCTGCAATTTGATCCTGCTTCAAATCCACCGGCATTTGTTGGTACCACTCAGGTATCTGGACATCGTTGTTATTTATTACCAGTTTCTTATGCTTTTGGATGTTTCTTTAATTAGGAAACTCAAGATATTCGCATTGAAAAAGGAACAAAGGTTCGGATTCGTCTGGTGGGAATCAGAGTTGATCAATCGGAAATTGTAAGTGAATTCATGTTTATTTCCCGTTTGTCAATGAATTAATCCATTGTTACATGTAAGTTTGCGACGGGAAGCATAAAGGAACATTTTCTTGGAGCAGCTCCATCTGATTAATTGTTATTTATCAATAAATTATCATTCTATCAAAATTGTTTTTTTTCAAGTAGCTTGCGTATCTTTGCGATGCACGGACTTTTAAACCTTTTCTTTATTGACATACAAATCTAACTCGTATAGCATAGAATATGAAAAAAACAACATAGTTTACGAACATTAGATCATGATTTTTAAGCCAATGCATTGTAAGCGGCGGTGTAGGCAGCCTTTTTGTTTCCGCTAGAATCAAACATACATGGACTACTGGAAGATCTCCACGAGTCGCTGTCTCGAACACCCCAAGAAGTAATACCAACGCACTGCGATACACTGATGCAAGCTTTAGCGACGTTAGCGTAATCGGTGGTTCCGGCACCAACGATATCCAATTCAGTGATTGCAACTTCGACACCAGCCGCGGCCAATACTTGTAAAGCGCCTTGCACTCCAGAACCTTGACCGGCTTGCAAGTGACTCTGGGAACCAATACCGTCAATTGGAGTTCCGTTTGCTTTCCATTTCTTTACGTTGTTTGCCATGGCGGTGGTCTTTGAGTATGATCCCGAATCCAAGTTGTAATCGTTGATGTAAAGTTTAGCAGAAGAATCGGCATTTCTGGCAGCTTTGAAGGCGACATCGACGAATCCGTCACCACCAAAGACTCGAGAGTATACTGACGATCGAAGGGAACCGTTCTCTTCAAACATTTCGTTGACGACATCCCAAGCGTAGATTTGACCCTTGTATCTTGCCATGACGGTACTAATGTGAGTTTGGATGACGCTGGTCAATGTAGATTTGTCTCCAATGTTTGAAACCCATCCTGGAAGTTGAGAGTGCCAGACTAAACGTAATAATTAATCAACACAGAGAAAATTGAAAAAAAATAAATAAATTGACGAAGTACCAAAAGTGTGTCCACGCATCTTCAAACCGTTCGATTTGGCAAAGTTGAGCGCATTGTCGGCACCTCCGCAACTGAAACTACCTCTGTTGGCTGAAAAATAATAACAAATCAATACATGCTCTTTCTAATCCACTTATCGTATATAGTTACATTGAATAGCATCCATTTTCATGCAGTTTTCACAAGTCAAAATTCCAAATTCGTTTTTGATGATGTTTGTGACCGTGCCGACGTTCAGAGTGTTTGAGTCGATAATGTTACCCCAGTATCGTCCACCTTTGGCAACCATACGTCCGTGAAGACCCTTTGTTCCAGTGACTTGATAAAGGAATAATTTAGCAAAATCACGCAAATTTATGAGCAAGAAAGTTTAAAGACATACATCCAAATCCAGAACCGGTGCTTCCTCCAGTATTCCCTCCGGTATTTCCTCCGTTTCCACCATTTCCGGTTGTAGAGCAACGGTTGCATGAGGCGGCACAGTAACCTTGCATGTAATCCTTATCGCAGTTACCCCATGCTAAAAAAAAAGTTAAAAAAACTCACCAAAAAATTTCAACCAAGATTATCTTACCAGCTTGTTGTTGGCACCCGTACTGATCGCCTGGAACTTGTGTATCAGTGCAGCTACCTCCATTGTTACCACCTCCATTGTTTCCGCCAGTGTTTGAGCAACGATTGCACGATGCAGCACAGTAACCTTGCATGTAATCCTTATCACAGTTACCCCATGCTAAAAAAAAAATTAATTTCAATTAAACTGGTTTAATTAAACGACTTACCAGCTTGCTGTTGGCACCCGTACTGATCTCCCGGGACTTGGGTGTCGGTACAGCTACCTCCGTTGCTTGCTGGCGATGGGGAAGGTGATGGTGATGGGGATGGAGATTGCTGGGTTGTTGAAGCAACACACTATCATGATGACAATATTTGAGATGTATGCTGTTAAAAAATTCTCGCCAAAGAATAATATTTTTCAGGTTTACCTGACTGTACCAGTTGCTAACGAATTTACATTCACTTCCAGATACACAGCAAGTAACTCCAGTGTAGTATTGTCCACCACATTGTCCGTAAACTAATCACCACAAAAAAAATCAGCGAAAATTATATTTTAAAAAAATCCGAAAAAAACTGAAAACTTACGAGCTACACCGTTTGCACAACCACCGTTTCCACCGGCTGGAGATGGGGATGGACTTGGCGATGGAGATGGGCTTGGGGATGGCGAAGTTTGTTGCGAACATCGGTTACATGACGAAGCGCAGTATCCTTGCATATAATCTTTGTCACAGTTACCCCATGCTATAAAATGAAAGAAATTATATTAATTTATGATTAAGCTGTTCTTAATCAACGACTTACCAGCCTGTTGTTGGCACCCGTATTGGTCTCCTGGCACTTGTACGTCGGTACAACTTCCTCCGTTGTTCCCAGTGTTACCCCCGTTGTTACCACCGTTATTTCCTCCATTGTTTCCTCCGTTGTTGCTGGAAGAGAGTTTGCTCTTGATGAAAGCGAGAGCTTGTTGTCCGTATTTGTTTCCGTAACCCTGGTGAGTGTTTGAATCGTTTCCGTTAGAACAGTAAGGGTCCGCAGCGTCACAGTATAATTGAAGCTTGTCGGTGTAAGGAGAGCACTGGAAACCAGATGGTCTTGCAGCAAACTTGGTTGGAAAAAAAAAGAAATAAATATTTTTTGGAACAAAATAATAATAATAATAATAAACATACTCCATTGGCAGTAGAAGTTCCAACGTTGAATGAAGATCCAACAACGTGACGTGGATCTCCCATCAAGATGACGGCCTTGATGTTGTTGTTCACAATTGTCGACGAAATTGGAGTAATGCTTCCGAAAGAATCACTTCCACCACAAACAGCGTTGTTCATAATTTCACCTCCTTGAGAGTATCCAACGAGTACGATTTGAATGTTTGGACATTTTCCGACAAGATCCGTAACGGCTTTAACGACAGCGTTTGTTCCTTGTTGAGCAGAGCTGCTGTATGCGATACCACCGCATGAAGATTGGCCACCACAGGCGGGGTAGCTAATAGCTTCTGAAACAGCATCTGGGTAAGCGCTTTTTACGAGATTTACAACAGTAGCCGAGGTTCCGTATCCAGGAGAGACAGTAGTTTCTCTGGCACCAAAGACGTAAATGGGTGGACAGTTTGAGTTTCCACCGCCGTTATTGCCTCCGTTGTTTCCAGTGTTACCGCCGTTGTTTCCTCCAGTTGTAGAGCATCGGTTGCAAGATGAGGCACAGTATCCTTGCATGTAGTCCTTGTCACAGTTACCCCATGCTACAAAAAAAAAGAAATAACGTTAATAAACAACAAAGAAACACTCAAATCTTAAAGGTATATTACCAGCCTGTTGTTGACACCCGTATTGATCGCCTGGGACTTGAACGTCGGTGCAACTGCCAGTGTTCCCTCCGTTGTTCCCCGTGTTCCCGCCGTTACTGCCTCCAGTATTTCCACCGTTTGAAGATCCTTCACTAACAGTAATACTCGCAGATCCGCTACTTTGATAACCTTCACTAGCAACAATTTGGTAATCATGGTTTCCAAGTTTCATTCCCAAACTGGACCAAGCATTAAAATGATTTCCAACTGTGACGGATCCACCGACACGTTTCGATTGTCGGACACTCCAGTACTGCTGGAAGGTTTGCGTTCCATCGATCGAAGGTTGCTGGTTTCGCGTTGTGGTCAAGATATCGTACGTTCCTCCGTCAGAGTTGACAGTTCCTTTCTTTGACGCGGCGCTGGATGGGTTGTAAGAACCGTAAGTTTCCACGATGTAGTATTCAATCAGTGGGTTACGAGTCCATCCGTAAATTGAGAGATATCCGTTTCCGGGGCAGTTGTAGCTCCCAGAGTAGCTGATCGTTCTGTTTTTGCGAGAAGCATTACACAGGTTGGAATGAAACACATTAAACTTTCGCGTACCTTGCAGCTCCAGGATTCCATCCTTTTCCAGCAACAAAATTTCCAACATTGCTCCATTGAACGCTGTACTGTCCACCCGAACCCATGTTCCAAGTGATACTTCCAGCACCATCACTCCAGAAAGAATAATAGTACCCACCGTTCGTTCCCTAAAAAATCATAAAGAAAAATCAGAAAATCCGGTTTTCATCGAGATTTCTAATCGACTTTACCGTCGCATTGGGAGGAGCACGTTTTACGAGAGTTGAGTTTGTAGCGCCGTATGGGCCAGCAACGACATACGTTATGAGGGTCGAAAGAACGACTGATTTCAACAACATGTTTTTGTTGTCTTTCTTTGTAGAAAAAATTTGATTTGGGGACGGTGATTCATTTTTATAGACACCCCTTAAAAAAAGTATGACAATTGTGTTCAATTCCACCCTTGCCCTTGCACTACCGCATAACTACCCCACCGGTAAGGAATCCGGTTTGTGACAATTCGAAAGGACAATTCGTGATGATGATTGTCATTGAACGGATCAAAGTTATTTGTCGCTCGATAATGTCGTTACATGATCCTCTATTGAGATTTAATTCAGAATTGTGGGGCTCTCGTGCAAGCACAGTTCGGCTCACATGTTCTCAAAGGGTGTCATGCAAAAGAATTTAGGTCATAACTGTTGGGCGGAATGATAAAGATAGTTTAAAACTAACAAGAAATTTAGCAAATGCAATGATTAAAATTATTATATTACATTTGTTATTGATACTCTTGATTTAAATGGAGAATTCTGTGAAGTTTAAACGGTGGTCGCTCGGCTCCGAGTTCCACTTTTGTATAATACTGCAAATTTTACTCTTGCCGACTTTCCCTAAGAATTCTCGACGCTTCCCCAAGAAGTTTCTGTTCCTCGAAACTTCTTTCAACATTCTCATTCACAATTTTGGAGCGAATTGCCCCATGTCAAGTCGCAATTTGAACATAAATATCTTCATATATTTCCTAATAAAAATAACATAACTACCTCCTCTTCTTCCCTTTCTTCTTATCCATCCCCTTAAACTCACCCTCCTGTTGCGCCAAACTTCCCACCAACTTACCCATCTTCTTCTTATAAGCTTCATCCTTCGCCCTCTTCTCTCTCATTTTCACTCGCGAAATAAACCCTGCATCTTTTCGTAACTCTCTCACGGCTCCCTTCATCTCCCGCTTGTACATTTTCTCCAACCTGTTTGCCGCGTCGCGTGATGATTGTAATGATTGTTGCGTTTGTTTGTTTTTGGAGTATGCGGATCGGGATAGTGAAAATTTGGAGGAGATTCGTGGCGTGTGGGAGGATATCGGGATTGGTTTTCGAGTTTGCAGTTGCAGGTGGGGTCGAGTTTTGGCGTCACCGAGTTGTGGGATTTCGAAATTTTTGCTGAACGGTAAGAATAAATCGTAGAATGCGACGGAGTCGGAATATAAGTTTGCGAATTGTAGAACTAGTTTCTTTGTCGATTCGAGGACGACGAGCTGTGAGAATCCGCTGTTTTGGAATAGCATCTCTCCAACTTTGATTTCTGCTTCCTCCGCGGCATTCTTTTTCTTGTTCTTCTTTTCGGTGTCTGCCGTTAAAGGTTTCACGAATCTCCGATCTTGTTTCGCTTCACCCGAAAGTAAGTCAACGGCGAATCGAAGGAAATCTACAACTTCAGGGACTAATCTTTTGGATTCTTCGACGAACGAATATACGAGATTACACATGAATAGTCCAGCACATAAGTCACGGAACGAGTTTATTGGCGCAGAGGTTAAATGCTGCGAAACGAGTAAAAGTACCGGAGTGATAATTGGATGCTGATAATCCGAAGTCGAAAAAACGTCGCCAGTGATTTTCAGGAGCATTAATTCATACACCGACGGGTATAGTTGCTCAGCTATGCAAATAGTAGTCAAGTTAGAAATAAAAATGTTGGTCAAAATCATGCAAGTACTTTTCTTCGCACTAATGTTTTCTAGTAGTCGGAGCATCATTTCGGAATTTTGGTCGGTCATGTGTTCCGCGAACCAATCTGGAAATTGACGAAGCAACGGTACCAAATGAGCTCGAACGACGGTAATTTCCTCAATTTTTTCAGTGTACGTGGAAGAGTTTGATGTCACGTAGTTGATGTGTTCCAACAGAATTTTAGAAAGTGTCTATTTGGGAGATTTTAATAAAAAGAGCGTTTATAACTTGAATTTTTTCATACCTTGAGAATTTCGGCATTTTGGGGATTAGTTTTGATATGATACAAGATTCTGATTCTCTCTAATATTGTAGATTTTTCGAGAGGTGATTTATCATGGAAAAAATCCAGCAAATCTTTGTAAGTCGCTGGTGCAGGATACGTGTAAGGAAGCTCTTTGCCATCGTCCATTTGCGCTTCGTTTTCCGACTCATCGTCTGATCCCTCTTCTTCCGACTCGAATTCCTTCACATCTTCGAATTCAACTTCAACACCAGAACCAACTGATGCATCTTCATCAAATTCTTCATCTTCTTCATCTTCCATTTCATCGTCGTCTTCGTCTTCATCATCCGAGTCCTCCATGCCATCGTCTCCGTTTCGTTCCATCTGTTTGCGTTTTCCTTCTTTGATATTGCTGCTCAAAAACACATTCTGATTCACCAACACACCGTCCTTGTAAGTCAACGGCATTTCTTCGACATCTTCATCACCATCATCTCCGTACGCATAAACAGTATCATCTAAATCATCACCCTGAGGCGCCCGTTTCTCTTTTATCTCCGAAACACCCTTCATTCGTCTCAATCGGTCACTTTCCAACTTTTCCAACTTCATCTTTTCCATCAACGCAATTTCCTCCTCACTCTTTATCCGATCCGTAACGGTTCCCTTCCGATCCAACGCCAATTCCTTCACCTTCAAATCAAAATCATCTAACTCGACCTCTTCTTTCACCTTCTTTGGTACCAACGACTTGATAAATTCGTAATCTTCATCAACTTGTCGCGAAATCTCTGAATTTTCTAATGCGAGTTTCTGGCGTTCGGATTTGTGGAATTTGGATTTTTGGATAATTTCCGACATGATTTCCGATCGAGATTTATGGATTTGCGTGTCGGGGATGAAATCTTTAGATGCAGATGCACCACCACCTCCAAAGTGCATTTGCGATACAAAGTCTGACGAGAGTGCGTTATCGTCATCGTCTTCGTCTGCGGGAACGTAATCGGGCGCGGTATCTAGAGATTGACCCATGTGCGTAAGTTCCTCTTCCTCCAAGTTGTATATCGATTTTTTATTGGCACGTTTCTTTAATGATAGATGAGGTTAAGGAAGCGCAAAATATAAAGTATGAAAAAAAAAAATATATATTACGGTTTTTTCTCGAACGAATCGTTCCAGTTGCTTGTCTTCGCGAGAAAGGTTTGGATTGCTTTCACCAAATCGTCGATCAGTAAAAGATGATTCTTTGTTAATCTTTTTCATCTCCACCAAGAGAGTTTTCTTCCGCTGATAGCAAATTAAAGAATTAATTTCAAATAACAACGAAGTGAATAAAAATGTCCGGTTGCCTGAATTTCACCCTTCTTGTGAGTTACACCTGGTCTCCCAACCACACCCTTCTTATTATCATTAAACACAGCATGCTTTAAATTCGTTGATTTTAAATCAAACGGGTTCTCAGCGGCGAGGGAGCTTCTTAATTTCTGTTTTGATTTCGAACGAACATCGACCAAACCACGACGTTTCGCCGCAGAAGCGTTCTTTGAAATCTTGTGGGAGGAGAGGGAGAGGGGATTAGTGAGGCCCGAGGCCTTGAACTTTTCCTTGAGCGCCTTCAGCTGCGAGGGCCCTTTTCTTTTTTTCTGCAAGCCACTCATGCCCAGGCGTCATTCACTTTCACAGATTCATCAGCTATTATATTATTCTTAGTATTCAGTAGCTCATTCAATCTCATCGGAATTATAATGGTTACCTCTTGAACTGCTAGTATCACTAGTTTGATTTGCGACTGAACTGAACTCTTCTCTTCCACCAGTTTCTCTCGTCGCTTCTGTAATATTATCTGTCGCTTATCTGCTATTTGATTCGCTTCGTCTCGCTTTACTTGCACGAAAAATCCCATGCCTATTGATACGATAACTTCCTTCGTATCCTCACTGGTCCAATTGCAGTTAATTTTTGAATTTTTAAAAGTGGATTCGGAAACATACACTTGTCCTTGAAAGTATGTATTGCAACCGATATCTACTAACGAAGTAAAAGTATCTTCGACATGTTTCAACTGTGACTTGAACGCCTCACTGTTCAAATTGAAGGTTAGAAATGTCCAAGGCAACGCGAATGTCACAGAATACTATTCACTGATTTCAAAATCCAACGCATCCAACTTCTCCTGAATCAGAAGCAAATCCGGTTTCAGTTTTTCCGAAATAAACTTTTCGTAACTTTTTATTTTCTCGTTCGTCGTTGAATTTGCCATATTCCAAGTTGCCAATCATTCACAACCAACAACTCAAAAAAAAATGGAAACGCCTTCCTCACCGCAAATGGACGCCGCAAAACGACGAGAACTACGGCGACAGAAAATTCTGCAATCCGGTAATGAACGATTATCTAAATTAACCAGTACATTCTCCGGCGTCCCGCACGATCCCATTTCCACAAAAACTACTACCGTCGACAAAGATATAGTGCTTATAGATAAAGTGGACGATGATCCACCGGATATTTTCCCGACTTTCGAACCCCCACTTACCGAAATTCGGAATAGATTTGCCCAAAATTCATTAAATTCAGATAACCCATTCGCGCAAATGCTCCAGAACGATTTAAAACAGTTTAGCGAACTATCTAAACAGAATATTGGCGCGTCACATGTACCAGACACGAATCCTCATCTACAGCAACCACCCAAATCCCAAACTACGTGGAAAATTGTTCACTTTATTATCCCGTTCTTAATTTCGTTACTTGCGTTGTATTCGTTTGCGTTTGGTGAATTTTTTATTGATGATGTTGTGGTCGACGTGAACGCCGCGAGTATAGAGACTTCGAATTTGATATCTTCGCCCATTGCGTCGTTGTTGAAATTAAGAGAATCGAAGATTGAGTTTGAGGTGTTTGTGTGGAATACCAGAATTTCTTTCTGGCAGTTGTTTTTGGGACTAGAAGTTTTACTCATTGTGATTCGCTTCTTTGAAAAGGTAAGATCACATTTCAGACGTAGTAAAAGTCGTTAATTAAACTTTGATAACAGGAGGATGATTCGGGAACGTTTTGGAGTTTCTTTAAGCAGTTGCCAATTTATAACGCTATAAAACCAGTATTATTTTTTGGAAAGTTTGTGTGGAATATTGTTCAGGATTTGATGGTGGTGGTGTTTTTTATTGGATTCTTTGTATGGGGAGCGGGAGTAGTTTCGTATTGGTATTCGTAATTATATATGGACATTTTTTGAAAATAAACTCGCTTGTTTGAAGAAGCAAAGCAACAGCCGTTTTACAACGTAATTAAGTTGATATTTTTTTTTGATTAATTATTCACTGATTACAACGAAATTGCGTTTGTATTCATACTTTAAATGGCGAGATACTTTGCTCTAAAAAACGCGATTGAATTTTTTTAGTATACGCAGCATTGGAGAAAAGTTTGAGCATCAAATACCGTTCAATACCAAACGTCACTGTTGGCCGCAGCTATGGTAGAGAAGTTACGATAACGAAATCGGACATTAAAATATGAATGTAAGAATATTCTACCGTGAAAAATGGTTCAAGAAGAATGTATTTCCAATCAACTTTATTAAATTATGAAACCAAAAAAGTATCAAAGTCCCATAAACAAAAGCTGCTCACGTCCAAAAAAGCCCATAATACCTTACTTAACCTGTTGCGACTACTTTGCTCCAGCCCAGCTGAGCCACTAAGAGAAACGGAAAATGAGACGACACACCCCATCCATCAGGAACACTACTACAAGCTTTTACCCACACTTCAAAGATGCGTCACCAACCACCGATAGACAGCATTTCCGCTGCATGCAATTCTACTACAAAGATAGCGCAGTAGCAGCAGTTTAGCCCAAAATTGGGCCAATATGCAAATAGAAAAGAAAAGGGGATCTAAAAAATTATGTAGGTAAATGGGGGACGAATGAGCAGCAAGATAAATGATAGAAAGAATCAAACGAAGACACCAAAACAAATCTAAAGAAAATGACACGCTTTGGAAATCCGACGCAGGAACCGGGTGGGGGATTCTTCAGAAGCGCGGAAAATAATGAGAGGGATAATCTTTACGCGAAATGTGGATATGAAAACAAAGAGAGTGGAAAACACGAAAAACAATTCTGATAGATTTGGCAAATTGTTGACAAGCCAAACCAAACCAACCTCAAAAAAAAAACAAAGTTCGATGGTGGTTAATTTAAGTGTTTCTAGCCGCAGCAATTCTTTCTCCTCTGTTGTGGACTACTCTATTCCTACTCTTTCGTCCGTCGATATTCCGTCTGCTTCCCACGAAATGCTCGATACTGCGCCATCTTCTCCCTCAATCAACCCTGCTCCTTCGCTTACCTTTATCAAATCCGATAGTTTTACGAAGAGCTTTGCTGTTGCTTCTGTTCCTGGTAAATTTTGTTTCAAGTCTGGCAATTTTGCATTATTTTATTGGTTGTTTTTTCATAGGTCGAAAACACTATTACAAATCTCGGATGAGTAATGGTTGCCCTTTAGTAGTCAACGAAGGTATTTCATAGAATATCTTTAAAACGTGTCGATAATCCAACCTTTTTTATATGTAGACGGTTACGGAGTGTTTGAATTCCTTCTCAAGATTCAGAGTCCTCAGGACGAGCAACACGAAACGAACGCGATCAATTTCAAATTCAACTGCTTCTTTTTATGTGATGGGCATGGAGTTTCAGTCAACATACCTTTGAATTCTACCACTCCTGTAATTTAAACTTTTTTTTACTTTACCAACTATTGTTCTCATCTCTTTAACTAATATCAGTGGAAAGGAAGCCAAGCGGAACAATACATTTCCAAGCTTCGCCCACTCATCGCCGGAACTGTCTCCAACATAATCTACACTGAATGTCAAACTTGGTTATCACAATCAAACTTCCAAACCCTTCTTTCAGAACCATCGATAAACGAATTCACAACCGCAGTTTCTAAAGCATTATCTCAATTCCATACCCATGTAAATTCCGCATTTGAGAAAATCGATCCAGATTTGCAAAAAGATAACGGTGCAACGTTGACATTAGGAGTATCCTTTGAAATCGACTCGTCTCCGCATACGGTGTTCTTTGTAAATGTTGGAGATTCGTCGATGATGTTGGTTGATAAAAGTTCGGGCACACCGTTGAAAGTTTGGAATCGATCGGGTGCAGATGAAGAGGATCAGATTTGTTCGTATGAAGATACGTTGGCGTCGTATCCGAGGAGTTTGAGAGAGGGGCAGAGTTTGAAATCTGTGGGGAGGGATTACGCGATGGTGAAGAATTTCATTCGAGAACTGCGGGGTGATTTTGGGTCCATGTTTACACTTTACAGCAAGAGTAGCGCTTATGGCATGTCTTTTTTTAAGCTTTGGTGAAATTGAACTAAATTAATTGGGTTTATTTTAGGTCTTGCGTTGACGAATTCACTTGGAAACCGAAATCATGCGTCTTGTATGTTGAATCGAACAACTGTGTACAGTTTCCCCAGCGCATCACTTCCTCCATCCACAGCGGCGGTATTTGTTTCCGACGGAATCAAAGATGTGTTATCAACCAACGTAATTTCCGCCTCACTTCGTTCCGTCGAAAAGAGTATTCAATCTGTATCAACCTCGGGCGAATTCGACATTTTTGATATTGTAGAGAAACTTGTCCCGTTGAATTCAAACGTCGATAAATTCGATAAACAGTCTGGAGATGTTTTGAAAGAGTTGGTTATGGACGAAGAAGAGAGTGGAGTGAAATTGCAGGATTCGTGTGATGCGATTGTTAATCTTGCGCGATTAAAGCATAGTTATGATGACATGACGATGGTGGTTGTAGATTTGTTTGGGAAAGTGAGTGTAGATGGGGAAAGTATTGTTGGGCCTTCGAAGGATAATAATATAGTGGTGGAGTTTGAGTTTGAGGAGATTGATTTGGTGGTTCAAAGTCCCGAGTGTATTTTAAGACCGGTTTCGAAGGAGATTAAGGATTTGCGTAGTTCTGCCGAAACACAACGGGTTTTAGAGGATGAAGTGGATGACGAAATGGATTTTGCAATGCATTCTTTGGTTCCTCGTACGTACGATGCCAATCAGTTGGAGAAGGCGATTGAGAAAGTTGAAGATTGGGGGAAACAGTTGGGTGAAGAAAGTCAAGCTGGTATGAGCGTAAATTTGGAATCGCAAGCTGTTGATGAAGCTGAAGAAGATGAACTTGATTCAAATTCACTTAGCGAACAGTCGTTGCCGATGTCGCCATCAACTAAACGAACCAATTCGGAGGTGTCGCAAGAAGAAGTCGTATCCAGTTCTTTTATCGAGGTGGTGCAGGAAGTCAGTGTGAAGAAGCAAAAGTTGGAGCAGGATGATGTAGAGAACAGCGAGATTCAAATTCAGTGCGGTCAGAAATTGAGATATTCGGATTCGATGCTTGATTTCCAAATGAACAAATTCGATGAACCGCCCCAACTTAATTCGACTGATTCGATCGTGTCTTTGGACGAACCCGTGGAGATTCCAGAAGCGACCGAGACCAAGTTTGATGAAGTGAAACCGTTGGTTGAATACGAGTCGATTGAAAGCAAGGCGGAACAATTGGTTGGAAATGATGGAAGGCAGATGATTAGCTTAGATGTCGACATGGAGACTCAAAGAACGCCAAACAACAACCATATCGAATCTGAAGATGCGGAAAAAGAACGCTCAAACGAAACCGAAAAGGAACAACAAGGTAGCTCATCGCAACCAACTGAAGCAGGAAAGAACGCAAACGTGACGCCAAAAAAATCACTTGGAAGTTGGGGTGAATCGATGATGGGACAATTTGGAAGTTTGAGAAGAACTTTATCCAGTGGATTTTTGTTTTCTGCGTCATTTGGAAGCGAAGCTGCTACTCCTAACCGTTCACAAACGAATGCGTCGGTTGGATTCGGGTTTGCTGAAGCTGAGACTAAAGAAGATGAGTCGGAGTGAAGGGAAGCGTGTCTGGTGTTTAGAGAAGCGCACATTTTTTTGGGTGACTTTAATTGGAAGATTTTATTTTTATTTTTTTGTTCTTCATTTTTTTTTGGAAAGTTTAAACAACTATCAATAAAGATTAAAATTTTTTCAAACCGTTCGATTTAAGAAAAAGTTGAGAGTGTATCTGGATAAGAGCCAAGTTAAGGCCTTGAATCCATAAATAGCTTTGCATTCTTGTACCGCTTTGCTTTGGTAGCTGGCATTATAAAGTGAGATAACCTGCCCCCTGTCCACTTGGCGGAAACAAAACATGATATCCTCTGGCTAATAACGATAATTTGCTTCTGAAGCCTATGTCTCATTTTAAATGCCTACTAAATTGCGATTATAACTGCAGAATCCCTCGAATTGATTCAGAAATATAAATCGATGTCTTCGCGAAAATAAGAATGAGTGGTGATCATGGAAAGAACAACATTCTAGAGTATGAAAATCAAACGGCGGTACGAAAAAATAAATTCGCCTGCTCAGTCAATTCATAAATTCATATTACTTGAGCTCATCCTCCAAAAGTCATCCTTAACCTATAAAACTACTATATTAACCCGAAGTTCTTTGACCAAAGTGCGACAAAGGTGATTTGATCCTGTTATAAAGTAATTCTGATTGAGATGTTTACAGTTTATATTCCCAATCATTTCTTTGATTTATAGTTATCGTCACTGAAACCAATCAGATAAAAGCTTTGCAAATAATCAACATTCAAATGAAAAAATATTACTTTAGTGCGGTGCTTGCGATTGCATTCGCATCTGCTTTTGTCAAAGCTCAAGCACCCCTAACACTTTACGTTGATGCAAACTCCGCGAGTCCAGGTGCGGGTACAGGAAGTCAAGCAGCACCGTTCAAAAAACTCGAAGATCTTTTTCTGCAAATCGGTGCTCAAACTGCAGCGCAACCACCGCCATCTCAGATCACCGTCAACATCGCAGCTGCGACATACACAGCAGCTTCTCGGCAAGAGATTAAAAACTTACCCTTCCCTTTAACCATAATTGGAGCGAATTCGGCAACAACAATTGTAAAGTGTTCGCTTGATAAAACTGGACATCTGCTCATATCTCAAAATAATGCCAATAAAATTTCAATCAGTAAAGTAACGTTTTCCGACTGCAATTCAAGTACAAACCCGCCGGTCACTGTAGACGGTGCGACGGACTTGACGCTGCAAGATGTAATCGTTTCCAATAATGTACTGTCTGGAGGTATTGTCTCAAAGGGAACGTCAAAGTTAACATTGAATGCAGTCAAATTGAACGAAAATACCCCAGCAGCTGGAGGGGTATGCAATGGAGTTGCAGTTCTCGAGCAGAGTTCAGCGACTGCCACCGATCTGGAAGTTGGTTCTCCGTTGGCTACCGCTTTTGGAACAGGAATTGTTGTCGATTCAACTGGAAAATTCGTTGGATCAAATCTTTATATCTATAACGCGAGAAACAATGGATTTTTAAATGGAGGGGCAATCTCGGTATACGACTTGACCATTTAATTTTCAATTTGTGGGTTTATTCACAAGAAAAAATGTTTTTAGATTAATCAAGCTACAGTAACAATCTCAAATTCCCGATTTATTAACAACTACGCAATCAACGGTGGGGCGCTTTACATCTCTGGTCCAGCACAAGTAGATATTCGAGATACAGAATTTCGAGGACAGTTTGCTAATCGTGGAGGAAATGTATTTGCCCTTCAAACTTCCAATTGGTCATGCACAAACTGTTACATGTGGGAAACGACTGGGGCATCCGGGGGTTATTTCTTCCTTCGAGATTATTCGCAAACCACTCTGAGGAATGTGACACTGCAAGGAAATTATACCATGATCACCAGTGAAGGAAGTTCGGTTTTGTATGCGACTGATTTTGCAAAGTTGAATGCTTTCGATCTTAAGGTATTGATTATATTGTTTGAGATTAATTTTTCTCTTAAATAAAAATCAAATCATTGCATCTAGGTCGATGCATTATTTGGAAAAAGCGGAACCTTCCATTTGGAAAACAAAGTGGTTGTGACTTTAACGAGATTAAAAGCTTCGAATACTCAAAACTTTGGATGGGTAAGGATTTTTTCTTGCATTGGTATAAAACATACTTATATATCTTATTAGGGAGGTTTATTCAGAACTGGAACAAGTAAGTGGGAAAAAAATCGAATAAAAATGAAACTCATATATATATTTTTTTTTAATTGAACGATAGTTGGTCCAACTTTAAACATCCTTGATTCTTACATATACAATATTACACATGTTACTGCGAATGTATTTACGCTGCAAGGAGGAACCGTAATAGTTCAAAACACAACAATAAACGGAGCGCTTACAAACCCTGGAGGTGGTGGTTCTTTAGTGCAGTCTATAAACAGCGATTCGAACATTTATTTCATTGATTGTAATATAACGGTACTTTCATATTCGCATTTCTTCGAATGATAATTTAACTTTTTCATGAAGAACATCGTTAGTAACACGTGGGCTGTTTTGCTTATTGCTGGTGGAAATGTGTACTTTGATCGGTGTACTATTCAATATGTCGCAAATACAAATTTCGGTTAGTGCATCTATTTTTGTTCCACCATTCTCTCATATCATTTTGCGAACGTGTAATCTCTAGGATCTTCGTTGCTTTACTTGGCATTCGGCATGGTTTCTTATAACAACTCCTACATTATTGACGGTGGATATTCTCCTCTCTATAAAGCTCAAGGGAAAGACGGGTTTATGCACGCAGAATCAGAGTTGCATATCGAGAATACAGTGATTGCTCGAAATACATTTGGATCAAATTATGGAGTTATCGATGCTGGAGGGAATTTATATCTAACAGTGAAAAATGTAACTTTTGAGCAAAACATTAGTGATGAAGCGTCCTCGATTTTGATTCCCACTGGTTTTGCGGGAACGATGATTGTAACAGATTCTGTAAGTTGAGATTTAAAACAACTTCAAACTTACAAATTACTAACCAATATGCGTAAAGAAATTTATTCGAAACAAAGTGAATAAGCGAGGCGGAGCAATTCTGATTAACGCACTAAATCCGTCAGCAAAAATCATCATGCAAAGAAACACTTTCATTGGCAACCAAGCTCTACTCGGCGGAGCAATTTACTCAGGAAATCAAAATATTATTGTGAAATGCGAACAATGTGACTTTGAAAACAACACCGCTTTAATCGGAGGAGCAGCAATTTTCAATCAGTTTTATGAGGGCAGAATTGATGCGGCTGGAGCAATTTTTAAAGGAAACACAGCAAGATATGGACCGGATATGGCCACTGAACCAACTGAATTGACTGTATCCGGATTGTACACTGGAAACTCGATTTCCTTATATTCCGGTCAAATATTGAAGAATTTCACGGTTATGGTTGTGGATCACTACAAGCAGCGATATATGACTAACTTCCAAGCAGAGACTGTTCCCACAGGAAATTTGATTGTCGATAAATTTGCGGTAGTGGGTGGAAACGCAACTCTCAGTGGTGACGTCTCCGCTTTATGTTGGGAGGGAATCTGTGACAATTTACAGCTCAAATTTCTTGGAAATCCAGGAAACTACACTCTTACATTAAGTGCATTGGTTAGTGCGGGATTCAGCGCACTGGCAAACTTCAAACTTTCAGTTCCGCTTGAAATACAAACCTGTCCGACGACTGACGGCGAACATGTTCTCAAACAAGTGTCAGGAGAACCGTTTCCGTCATGTGTGATACCTTTCTGTCCTGGATGTATCAACGGAAAATGTAACGCAGATGAAGTTTGCGAATGCTACAGCACTTGGCATGGACCTGATTGTTCTCAAAGATACCCATATCAACGCAGCGACGCTTTAAAAACTGCTTTATCGGTTATCGCTGTTATCAGTATGGTATTTTCGGTTTGTTTGGGTTTGATATTTACCTGGCAAAGAAACTACCCGGCTGTCAGAAAAGCATCCGCGAAGTTTATAATTCTCATGTGCTTCGGTGCGGCTACGTGCTATGCAACAATTTTAATTACAAAAGAGAGCGTTGGATTATGTCTTGGACAACTCTGGTTAAAGGTATGATAAACGGAAATAAATTAATTTGGTGGTGATTAAGATTTTTATTTTATTCTAATTGTCATTAGTACATGGGATTCTGCATGATTTTCGGATCCATTTTAGTAAAATCATATCGTATCCATGTAATTTTCAAATCGACCAGAAAAGTTGCTGTTAATGACGCTAAATTATTAATAATCTGCGCCGGACTGACTTCGATTTTCGTGGCATTCTTGATTATTTGGAGTGTTGCCGATCAACCTACAATCGGACTCGATGGAGTATCTTCCGGAAATTTCTCATACCAATATTGTATTCCACCCCGTTCTAGTGCCATCGGATTAGTTATCCAAGTATTATACTATGCTACCGGAATTTACTTCGCGATATCCACTCGAAACGTTGCAGCAGGTAAACTATATATTTTAGTTTCGAGTTTCGTAACATATTTTATGTAATGCCACATTTCAGAGTTCAACGAGGCTAAAACTACCGGAGCCAGCATCTACATTTGGGCATTTATTGATGTTCTAATTCAAATCCTTTTGCTGGTTGTAAACCTCGATCCAGACTCAGCTTATATTCTTGAAAGCGTTGGAATGCTCGTTATCAACTGGGTCGCGGTTTCACTCATCTTGATTCCAAAACTAATCAGCATAATTCAAGGAAAGAAAGGAACTTCAGCTCCAACCTCACTAGCGGGTACCGCCACTACAAAAGGTGTACTTGGAACAGGAACGACTTCAATACAACAAACGAAAACAGTTGGATAAAATTTCACGGAATGCAACAAACAAATCTCTTTCATTTGTTTATTTATAAACAGTCGCAAAAAAGTTTAAATTCTTTTGATCTGTTTTTCAAATAAAAAAAAGAAAAATAAATTTTTCGATTTAAAACAGTTACTTCACACATTGTTCTTTTTCCCTATGCGATTATTGCGAATTTTTTGAACTGCGAAAATATTCCAAATCATCTGATCCATTTATACTGTGTAACGATTCTTGGCAAGGCGATGTTTCGCACATCGCAACAGTATAACAAAATAATAATAATAATAATAATAATAGAAACATAACCAAACAATAACCAATTAACCCACCAATAAAATTCATTCTCTTAAAAGGTCACACCCTACGACATTTCAACCACCAGCAACGACGCCGACTTTTCCGACATCTCCAGCACCTCAATAAATCCGAACCCCCACAAACATACTCCCCAACATGCACCCAAATCGCCGCCCATCTATCAAAAGTCCAAAAACTCGGTAAATTGGTTATTAATGGGAAAGCGGATGAATTATCGTATTCGCCGGTGATTTTTGTTGAGGGTATTGGTGTAGTTTCCGGTACAAGAGGTTCAGGCACGGGCTATTATTCAACGGTGTATTTTGCGGCAGTCGGGAGGTGGTGTGGTTGGATTTAGATCGATTAAAGAAAAAAAATTCTTGGGAATTGAAGTTGCCGGGAAATGAGTCTCAGATTTTGTCGGAGAAGTAGAATTATGGTGTTTCTACGTTGGCTAAGGATTTTATTGTAAAGATGGAATGTAAAGGTGTGAAGTTGCGCGTGAAGATTAGTAAAGTTGGTGGTTACTGGTCCGGGTGGATGCATGTCGATGTTGGAGGATAGTGGCGTGGTTCAATTGCCTTCAATCCATGAAGGAGGAACGTTCATTTCGCACGGCAATATTGATCTTGAAAAGGAAAACAACGGCCGTAACGCAGAAATCGAAAAAGCGAGAGAAAGTGGAGCGAGCTTGTTGCCCATATTATGTGATTTATCGTGCCGGAGACGACTGCAAACTTTACAAAGTCACCAGCGGATACCAATTAGCACTCTTATACTCTATATACTGCACAGATCAAAAAATGTTTGAACCCACAACACCTCGTCGATTCCTAACCACTATCTGCGCTCTTCCAACAATTAGACGAAAAATTTATCTATATATGTAAACATTACTACTCCCACGACTCGATAACATCAAACTGAACAAGTTGTTTAAAAGAGATAGTCAGAGCACGATTTGGCGCCCTTCAATCTTCCAACGAAAATCTCCCCGAAAACCAACCACTAAAATTTCACATTGCGAAAATCAAACGAACAAAGACAGTCGAAGTGATTATGATCGTCGGTGTGCGAGAGGATACTACGACTATTCGTCGGATGATGAGCCGTATTTCACGAAATTTTGGTGGCAGGAAGAAGAAGTTCTTGAAGAGTTTGTCGACTGGTACACCGACGCCGGTGATTTTATTAAAAGGGAATGTGAAGATTTTTATATTGAAAAGAAGGAGGATTGTCAATCCTGATAAACTTCTAAGTGGGAAATTGTCGGGGAAAGTACATTCTTCGACATACGAACGAGATTGTGATTACACGAAAAAATGCTTTTATTGGCGGTATGCGATTGTTGGATGTACCCTTGGAACGTGGGTTGAGTTTCTCTTCCGGTTCAGTGAAAATTATGTTTGGGAATTGGCGAATCGAGCGAGTGAAGAAGAGAGACCGGATATTATACGACAGATTTTGCGCGGTTGGAGTAAAAAGGAGGAACGGTGGAGTTTAAAGGGGGATAGCAGGAAAAACGACTTGAATTTTTTTAGATTTAGCAATTAAAAAGATTGCGGAATGCAAGGATGAAGGTTTAGCGGGATTTCTTGGCGATTCACAGTATAAAATTGAAGAATACGATTGCGGATCAAACCTTGTCTGCATTTATTTCGCTATCGAGTTCGTTTCCTTCCTTGGAGGGTAGACTTTTCGAAATGATTGGAAATTGCTAATTGTCTGGTGGATTTCACGTTTGTATGTCTATGGTTAAATTACTTTCATCCAAGCTGTGGAAGATTTGGCGTTGGCGGCTAGGTTTATAGGACTGGTATTGAGTCTCGTACGTACTATTCCCGAAACGGAAATCGAACGATACCATCTTAGCGATCTATTGATGATTCTTATCCAACTAAATGACGATACTTTATTGTCAGAATGTGCAAAACCTATGCAAATCCAAAATCCGCGTCGAAAAATCGATTTGCCTTCATAAAGTCGATTTCCACCGCCGTCAAAGACCGACCATTACCAAATCCCACTGCACCCATTATTCAAAAAACGAATCGATTATTTATACCAATTCGTTTTCGGTGCCTCCGGCAGAAACTTTCGCTCCAGCCACGAAGACGCTCAAATCCAGAAATTTCTAAGAACGAATGTGACAACGGAAATCTTGAAATTTCCGAATCAACAGTCTGCTCGATCGTTCTGCGTGAAATTCGGATACAATTATCAATTTCAGTTGTGTTTTTGGGGTGAAGGGACACGAGGCGGTCGTTACACTTACTAAGCTTGAAACGTTTTATCGGGAAGTTGGAGAATGTTAACCAAGAACTGAAACGCACTCCAGTCGTGATAAAAAAAAAAGAAACAGGTTAAAAAACCTTTTGCAATATAATATAACTCAATGAAGTGATTAATAAACCAGTTTAGTTGCAAACGAAAGTGGTCGCTTTGGTTCTAGGACAAAAACATTTTAAGAATTTGATCTTATGCGACGTGTAAAATGATACCCATTTTTATTCACACACTGAAAATTGGATTTTTTACTGCAATCTCAATACTGTATTCACCACTGCGGGGGAAAAAATCACTGCGCTATGTTCAACAAATGCAGGGAAAGTTTGTGTAGTTGATCGAAATTATTCCTGTAACGAATCAGATTCAATCAGTTAAATCTTCTGAGACTGGCAGTCTGAAGTGTTTTGATAGAGATAGATTTCTTGTTTTGTGTGCAAACGTCGTTTTAATTGATGTAGAGTAGTTTGATGTATTTTATCGAGAGAAGTATGAAGAGCGCCTGTATTGGTGTCATCTTCTCGGTCTCCCCAGGCCTCTACAGATTTGACAAACAATAGCAAACCTAAATATAACAAAACTCAACCTTTAGAGCAAATAATAAAAAAACTTTACAGTCCAAAAACATCTATTTTTTCACCACATAAACCTCTGCAACCCACCGTCACCATCAACAAACGGTCTTTTCAAAAACATCCAACCCGTCACCGCATTAATCAACAAATTCACAAAAAATTCAAATTTACAGCTATCTGGTTTCGTATGGATTCGGAAAATGTAATAGGGGATGATAAAGTATCGGAATTCAAGTAGTGGTGAAGGGATTAGTGTTAATGCCGTTGCGCAGGATAGTAATGTGGTTAATAAGCTTGATTGAGTTTTCGCTATTGGTGATAAAAAAAATTTGGTGAGTGATAATTTTTTTTTGGAAAATGCAAAACATTGTAAAAAAAAAAGTGTGTAAAAAAAATTTAAATGAGTTACCTAGGAGGGTCAAGTTCCAATATATAGAAAATATGTAAATAGGGATAGCCACGTACAGTAAAATCGGAAATTGTCGAAAAATTTTCCAAATGTAAAACGTGTAGTGTCGGTTATCGCTTAACAAGAACGGATGGTGTATTCTAAAGCCAGAATGGAATGAAATTAAATAGTTTTGTTGTGATAAACTATAAATTGATTTTACGTGTAGTTATGTACAAGGTAGCCACAAACGAGGTGTAAAATAATCAGTTTGATTATAGAGTTTAATCTGGTGAAAACGGGTTAGATTGGAACGGTGAAATGCAATATTTTTGTTACCTTGGACGAAACTTAAATTGTAAAATATCGGTAATAAAAGTCAATGGTTGACTGGCAACATTAAAAAACATCAAGAACGACGAGAAATAAAAAATCTGCGGGAAGTGTAGCGCTGCAATGTGATTTGATCTGTCGCCTGTTTTTCAGAAGTGAATCAAGGTTTACAATGTCTTTATCGTCGTAGTGATTACCTAACACTATCCCACCGTTCCAGAAGACAAATACAATGAACGATGTTCCGACGATGGCATACGGAATTAGAATGAAAGCGACGGGGACGATTGAACGCCAGCATAATCGAAGTATCAGTTTCAAAGTCTGAACTGAATCAAGGCTGTTGGGTAATAAAAGTTTCTCGTCTGGGTATTTTTTATGGAGGTAAGAGAATACAGCCATGATTCCAGAGAAAGCTACCCAAATAGCATTGGTTTGTCGAAAAGTGAGTGATATAAATCCAATCTGTATAAAAAATTTTCTCATTAGATTTTTTAACCCCATTGCAAAGTAATACTTACCAGAGCACTGAGCCAGAATCTTTGACGTAGAGCCAATAAATAAGTAAGAAGCACAAAAAACGTAGATCCAACATCAGTGTAATAGAGAAACGCAAAGAAAAAGTTAATTGGAAAAGTCGCCAAAATGAGTGCAGTGTCCCAGTTTGTATTCTCAGTTTTCTTTGACGGGTATAAAGAGTCTAGGAGAAGCTTTATAACAGGGATCGTCGCGAATAGTAGGATCAGGTTTGTGAATCGCAGGATAGTGACAGTACAGAAATTTTCAGTAAGGAAGTGTAGCGGCAGAGTGAATAGCAGCGAGTAGATGTATCTTGAAGAGAGTGAGTAAGCGTAATAGAGAGAAGATGATGAACATACAAACCAGGGGGAGTGGTGAGTTTGTCGTTGTAATTGTTGAAGGAGAGTTGGCAGTACTGCAGAGCCTGGGGGATATGGAAGATCTCGTCCTAGAGACAGAGTGAGCCACAGCGAGAGAAGGGAGAGGGACTACCATGTACGGGCCGTGGACTGTCGTGGCCACTGCACAGAACAGCCCCAGACTGGCCGCCACAAAGAGATTGGAGTGTGCCATTCGCGCCTTAACAGAGTTTTCTGTTGCATGCAATTTGTCTCATTCCGGACAGCCCTCAGAACTCTGTGCACCACCCCTGCCCGAATGTCGCTTGCTGATACTCCCACTGCGGACCTGTACTTGTCCTTCTCGCCCAACTGCAGGCCCTATGCGGAAACCGCCGCCTTCAACCTCGCTCTGGGTGCAAACAACTCCCTTCGTCTCGGTATCAAGGATCTCCGTGCCCCTTCTTCGTCGTTAATCATCCCCGCCGGAATCTACTCCGACCAGAAACTCTCTCTTACCGGAAAACCCACTATTCTTCGTTACGTTGCCCGTCAATTCAAACAACTCGGTTACTTGTACGAAGAACTGTCTCCAATCCAGCAATCCCAAGTGGACGACTGGATCGACTTGGTCTCAACCTGCAAAGATTCAAACTCAATCATCCGAAAAATCCAAGACCAAAAACAATCAAAGTATCTTTTAAACACTCCAAAACCAACTTTAGCCGATTTAATCGTGTGGGATTATCTTGAATCCAACAACAACCAAACCTCGCAAAATGTCATTGACGAATTTGTTGCCGCGAAACGAGTAATTGAAGAATCAATTGAAAATTTCCCGGCGATTTATAAATTCCGCAACGCTATTGTTGACCAGGTTGTGAAAATTGTTGACGTTGATGCGGATATGGTATTATTCCGACTTGAAGTTCCACGTGATTCCAAGAACGGTGATATTTCGCTACCGGTTCCACGATTGGGTATTCAAGGCAACCCCGGTGAGATCGCCAAGAAAATATCCGAAAGCGTGAGTAACTCTCGTCAAATCATCCTCAGAAATTTCACATTTTCTCACTAAAAATTCATCTGATTCATCTAATCCATCTGTTACAGTTCAAGCCGAACCAGTACATCACCAAAGTCCTTTGCGCCGGCCCATTCGTAAACTTTTTCATCAACAAAGACTTGCTACGCGACACCGTAATCCCACAAATCCTCACCCTCAAATCAAAATACGGGCACAACTCGACCGGGTTCGGAAAACGCGCCGTGTTGGATTTCAGTAGCCCGAATATCGCCAAACCATTCCACGCGGGACATTTAAGGAGTACGATTATTGGAAACTTTATATGTAATATTTTGAAGGCGAATGGGTGGAGAGCGGTGTCGATTAATTATTTGGGAGATTGGGGGAAACAGTATGGGTTGTTGGCGGTTGGGTATGAAAAGTATGGGAATGATGAGGCTTTGGAGAGAGATCCGATTCGTCATTTGTATGAAGTTTATGTCAAGATTAATGTGAGTCCCTCCCTTTTCCCTGTCTTTGTTCTTCTTTCGCTTAAATTTTTTTTTTTTCCATTGAATGTCTTTCTCATTGTTTTTTGGTTATCAGAATGACATGGGAAAGGATGCAAATGCGGAAGGTGAAGAAGAAGAAGGAACCACAAGCAAAAACAGCATTGACGACCAAGCTCGTGCATACTTTAAGCGAATGGAAGATGGTAAATGCATCCCACACCTTTTTAAATTTTTTTTTCA
This sequence comes from Nowakowskiella sp. JEL0407, assembly GCA_027600645.1. Lineage (NCBI taxonomy): Eukaryota > Fungi > Chytridiomycota > Chytridiomycetes > Cladochytriales > Nowakowskiellaceae > Nowakowskiella > Nowakowskiella sp. JEL0407. The sequence goes on from JADGJK010000066.1 coordinate 55,240, forward strand.
AAATCAATCTCATCTCTCAACACTTAATCATAGGTGACCCGGAAGCACTAAAAACCTGGCAAAAATTCAGAGACTTGAGTATCGTAAAATACAAAGACATCTACAAACGCGTCAACGTAGATTTCGACATTTACTCTGGCGAATCACAATACTCCGCCAATCAAATGGAATCCGTTGTCCACGAACTTTCCGAACTCGGTTTACTAGTCGAACACAACGGCGCCAAAATCGTTGACTTAAAACCGCAAAAATTGGGGGTAGCCGTAATTGTCCGATCGGACGGGGCGATGTTATACTTATCCCGCGATATCGCGGCGGCAATCGAACGACAAGCAACGTATAAATGTGATTCGTTGATTTATGTGGTGGGCAATGCGCAAGATCACCATTTTCGACAGTTGTTTAAGATTTTAGAGTTGATGGGGAAACCATGGGCGAAATCGTGTGTGCATGTTGGGTTTGGGTTGATTAAATCTAAAGATGGACAGATGAGTACACGGAAGGGGAAAGTGATCTTTTTGGAGGATATTTTAAATGATACGAGAGTTTCGATGCATGAAGTTATGAAGGAGAATGAAGCAAAGTATAAACAGATTGTGGATCCGGTGGGTGTTTCGGATATTGTTGGAATTAGTGCGATTATGGTTCAGGATATGTCGGCACGACGGGGTAAAGATTATGAGTTTGATTGGAATCGGATGTTGGCGTTTGAAGGTGATACTGGGCCGTATTTGCAGGTACCTTACAATTTGTTTGTGGCTATCAGCTATGCTGAACTTTTTTTATCTTTATTTTTTTAATCATTTTTTCGATTTGGGTTTTTAGTATGCACATGCGCGACTTTGCTCAATGGAACGAACAGCAGGACTCGACATCTCCGACACATCAACCATCGACTTTACACTCCTCACTGAACCATCCGCCCGCGAACTCTTAGAAAAACTCGCCACGTACCCAGACGTAATCTACGAAGCGGCGCAATCATACGAACCCTGTGCGTTGGTGAATTACGTGTTATCACTAAGTCACTCAATTTCATTGGCGTGGGAGAATTTATGGGTTGTAAATCAGCCGGAGAATGTTGCGAAGGCGCGGTTGGCGTTGTATCGGGCGGCGAGAATTACGTTGGGGAATGCGTTGAGTTTACTTGGGTTGCAGCCGCTTGAGAGGATGTAAAAGTGGATGTTGGGTGTGTCTGTTTTTTTTATTTGTTGTTTTTTTGTGTTTGCGGGAGAAGGGAGATGGAAGTTTCAAAGAAAAACATAAAATGAACCCCCAATGAGCGGTTGTCTCAAGAAATATATACGGTTGCTTTGTGTATCTTATTGGGAACATCAACGGAAAAGTCATCGTTTGCATCGAAACTCGTTTGTGTTGTTGATTAATGCTGTCTTCTGCTTTGAAAGAAACTTTCAACTGAGAGAATGAGGAGCTTGGATGGCCTTTCGACAGCGAGAGTGACGTAATGAAGGGGTTCCAAAGAGGAAGAAAACAGCTTTGACTATCTCAGGTGGTCTGTCGATAAAAATGTCGGTGTCCAAAGGCGATAAAACGGAATTTTCATTTTTTTTTTTTAAATGTCATCCAACTCCCACCAACAACAGTCTCCTCTCGTTTGGTTTCTGCTCTTGGACTCTATTACTGGGAATCGTACAAGGGAACTACTGCTGATGCTATATCGCTTCCTCCGGGCTCTCTCGTCGTTCAGTTTCGAAAGGTTGTCTTCCAAGACAACTCCACCATTCTCACTGGAATCACTTCCTCTCAACTCCTCGTCTACAAGAACAAAGCTGCCTTCGACAAGAGAAACGCTGACGTCGATGATGGAAAGGAAACGCCGTTGGACCCCACTGAATCTCTCGGCTCGCTAGGAAGCGAAGAAGACATGCTTGTGGTCGCCGTCCCATCGTCAATCCTGCCATCCCAAACCCAACCTTCCTCTTTCCCACTCTGCCAAGTCCCATTCTACAACAACATTTACAACGCTACTGAACGTGATGGATGGATTTCGTTTGGACAAAATATTCCTTCCACCACTTTGAAAAATCTGTACGTACGAGAAAGTTATATAACGATAGCATCAAGTATCAATCCTGGCATCAACAAAGCAATCATCACTGGTACCCCTGGCATTGGCAAGTCGCTCTTCCTCATTTACCTCTTATGGAAATTGGTCAAGGAAGGGAAGCGTGTTCTCTTCATTTATCATCCGTTCAACATTTACTATGATGGTAATGGTGGTGTCTTTATGTTGGACAAAATACCGTCGTCTATCGACTTTTCATTTTGGACCGACGCGCTCTGGTGCTTGTTTGATGCTAAAGGCAAAGAAGCCCAACTCGACGAATTCCCATATGAAATGTGTACGTTCATTGTGTCGACCTCCCCACGACGAGAAATGGTGAACGATTTCAAAAAACCTCCTGTTCCTCAAGAGTTTTACATGCCAACGTGGTCCGAGGTTGAGCTGGAAGCGATTGTACCGTTTTTTCCAAATGCGACTGAATGGCGTGACCGTTTCGAAAATTTTGGCGGAATCCCTCGAGACGTATTGGAAGTCACGACACGACCTCCGACACAGATTCTCGAAGCAGCATGTACGGACTGCTCCTTGGATGATTGCATTATGAAAACATGAACTCTATAATTACCGAAAAATCAAAGGTTGTTCATCTCTTGGTTCACGTTACATCTACCGCTCCGTACACAGATTCGTCCGTACGCTACGCATCTCAGGCAGCCCTCAATGTAATTGTTCGAAACAAGGGAAATGAAGCCAAGCGCAGAATGAGTGAACTTGCCTCTTGCCAAGGAAATCCTCTTATTGCTGCGTTGTGTGGATATATTTTCGAGCCGTAAGCTATTGAATTGTTGGAGAAGGGTGGTTCTTTTAAGTGCCGAGAGTTGGTACACGGAAACAAAAGAATCAAACCTGATGAAACGACACTGGACATTCCTTTGTCGATTAGAACAATTGTGGACGAAGTTGCACCCAACCAGACCCGCAATCAGCTTCATGTGCCGAAAACGACGAATTATACAGCAATCGATGCCTGGATTCCTGGAATTGGCGCATTTCAAATGACAGTCGGAAGGAAGCATGATATCAAAGTTGGTGCTAGAGATGATTTAACCATGCTTGGACAAGGTGCCAACAAGCTGTATTGGTTTCTCCCTCCTTTGTATTACCACTCTTTTACTAAGAAATCACCTCAAGATATTGAGCAATACGCAGTGCTGATTCCTTATCCAGAATAAAAGAATAAGCCATATATATATTAAAAATGCCCTCTTTCAAAAAATCACCATGAAACTCGTGTCAGCTCAACTTATCAAAGTGACAAAACACTAAATCCCACTTCCCCAACATATGCACAATCTTATCTCGTCTCGTAAACCCATCAATCTTCCCCTCCAACAACCCAGACTCATCGCGCCCATGTTTCCTCGCAACACTGTTGCGCGTAAACAACGTCACGGAAAATTTGTCCGGTTGGAATTTCTCTACGACCTTGTTTATCACGTCTTCAAATACTTCATAGTTTACGCTGTCCGCTTTCGATTGTAAATGGTTCTGATAGTACTTTTTCACGGGGACTGAGGTTTCAAACGACGCGTATGAAAAATCGTCTTCCGGGGTAACGTGGATTGTGAAGTAGTATGGTCCGATTAATGCGTTGAGTGAATACCCGCATGGATCGAATAAGTAATCGTCTACCGTAGCCGACGGATAAATCTCCGATATACCTGTTTTTTCCTATGTACGCATCAGTAAAATATATTTAATTGATAAATAAACAAAATCTTCATTACATAGACATCCGATTTTCCATCAGCGTTCGAGGTATCTCCTTTTTCTCTCCAAAACTGACTCATAACATTCTTATCCAACTTTGTCATCAAAATCTCTAAAGTCACGTCATCTTCCTCATCCTCACTATCTTCAATTCGTTGTTCCGTCGCAGGTAGTGCTCGCGGAGAAGCCATGTATAAACACCAATGATCTCCGTTAATTTTCCCTACAACATAACCTGCTGTTTTATACTCTGATTGTGGAAGAATCGAGTCCATATAAGCAACCTACCAAAGATCATTAATTTTTGGTTTAAAAAATACATTGGAGGCAATTACTTCATCACCCCATTTCCCGTGGGGCCACGCTTGTTTTTCAGGAAACATGAAAGCTTTTCTCGAATAAAAAAGTGCCGAAAGCGTGTATTCCGGTACGTATTTCTTAATGATCTCCATGATACTCGGAATCGCGTGAAGCAAAGTAGTAGTTCCGCAAGTTTTCAAAATCAATCTGTTTGAATAAACAAACATTGATGATTCACTATACAAAACAGAAACAGAAAATAATAAATTAAGATGCATTTAAAGAAGTTGAACACGAGTTTACCTCAACAGATAAGAATTAAGATATTTATTCGAAACAGAACTCAAAACTTTGCATTTCACAATCTCCAACATCTCCTCCCATACCTTCTGCGGAACAATCAACAACGAAAGATCGCTCTCCTTCTCGTTCGTTTTCGGGTTAAACCATAATTCCAAAAGTTTTTCGGGTCCTTCAAATCCCGATAATGTATGGGTTAACGGTTCATCCGGCTCAGGTTTCGAAGCGTAAATATGTTTGTTGAAATTCATTTTCTTTTTCAAAACAAAAAAAAAGTTGTAAACTTGACAACAACGCCTTTTATCGAGATGAACAACTTCAACGCCAGCGAACGACAATCTTATTTCGACGAACGGAAAATCCGACGAGCGAATAAAAAAATTAAATTCTGGCCTGATTCTCCGCTAAACTCAGAATTAGATTCAGATTCGGATTCTGTGGTAGAGTCGCAAAAGAAGCGGAAAGTGAAAGATTATTCTTCGACGGAGTCTTCTTCGGATGATTCAGAGGAGGAGAGACGGAGGAGGAAGAGGAAGAGGGAGAAGAAGGAACGGAAGGAAAAGAAGAAGGAGAAATTAAAGAAAAAGAAGAGTAAAAAGAAGAAGGAATCTTCTAGTGAGTCGAGTTCGGAAAGTGAATCTGAGCCAGAGAAATTTGATGAGAAGGATATATCTACTATTGCCGATTACATGAAAGAGAAGAACAGTAAGATGTTTCTTTATAACAGCTTTCGTAATTGCGCAGTTGATTAAACATTTAAAACAGAACGACAAACCGATGATTTACCAGTTGGACCGCTACCGCTACCAGAAATAGACACAAAACTCGATGAACGAGCATACGGTGGAGACTTGTTACCTGGAGAAGCCACTGCGATCGCAGCATATGTCCAGTCAGGAAAACGTATCCCACGGCGTGGTGAAATTGGGTTAACGTCAGAGCAAATCGAATCGTTTGAGAATGTTGGGTATGTGATGAGTGGATCCCGGCATCATAGGATGAATGCGGTTCGTATTCGAAAGGAAAATCAAGTTATTTCTGCTGAGGAGAAACGAGGTACTCATGATTAAAGCGTTAATTAGATCTTAATGTAACTTTCATTTTAGCGTTGTTGGAGTTTAGTAAGACGGAAAAGATGCGGAAAGAGAAAGAGATCATTGGGCAGTTTAAGGAATTGGTAAGTTTTCTTTGGGTAATTGATAGATCCATAATGACTAGTTTTACGAATTTCAGCTCGATACAAGAATCAAAAAGCAAGAATAAATATACAGTGATTAAATCAACTAAATACCATAAATCACCATCATTGAGGATAAAGGCAGTTGTCAAAATGGATGATGAATTGGAACCCACACTGCAGAACGTTTTAGACCAGACTTCCCTCAAATGGATCTTTGTTGGTGGAAAAGGGGGTGTCGGAAAAACCACATCCTCCTGCTCCCTCGCTGTCCAACTCAGTTATGTCCGTGAGTCCGTGCTGCTGATTTCCACAGACCCCGCCCATAATTTATCCGGTATATACACATTCTTAGTGAATTAAGAAGATTACTGAATTGGTGGTTTTGTTAGATGCGTTTGGACAAAAGTTTTCGAAAACTCCGACTTTGGTGAACGGATTTACAAATTTAAGTGCAATGGTGAGATTGTGGATTTTGAATCATCGGAATGTATTCTGAAACTCGTTTATATAGGAAATTGATCCTACGAGTAGCATTCAAGAAATGTTGGAGAGTGGTAAAAAACTTTTGTTGGAATTTTCTACTAGAATCTAAAATCAGTTTATACGTTAGCTCCGGAGGCCGGATTATCATCACAATTCCAAGATATCGCATACGCGATTCCCGGTGTCGACGAAGCAATGAGTTTTGCAGAAGTTATGAAGTAGGGGAAATTTTGTATTGATTCATATTATGGTTACAAATATTAACACATGAACTAATATCAGGCTTGTAAAATCAATGGATTACTCATGCATCGTATTTGATACCGCACCAACTGGCCATACCCTGCGGTTTTTATCGTTCCCGACGGTTTTGGATAAAGCCTTGGCGAAACTTTCTCAATTGGGAGGAAGATTTGCTCCTTTAATGCAACAGGTATTATAAAAACATAAATTCTGGATTTGATTAAATAATTCCCTTAAACTTTTGTTTTTATAAAGATGAGTGGAATGATGGGTGTTAATCCGGGTGAAGAAGATATGTTTGCAAAGTTGAATAGTATGAGAACTGTTATTCAGGAAGTTAATACTCAATTCCAAGATCCGGTACGTTTTTATTTTGAGATTATATCATTTGAATCGAATATTGTCTATGATTAAAGGACAAAACCACGTTTATTTGTGTTTGCATCTCGGAATTCTTATCATTGTATGAAACCGAAAGAATGATTCAAGAATTGACGTCTTTCCATATTGACACACATAATATCATTGTAAACCAATTGCTGCATCCGAAGAAAGGTACATATTATCAATTTATTAATTTTTTAAGCAACAAAAAAAAAACTAAATAAATTTTACTGTTGAAAAAATAGGCTCTGATTGTGAACAATGTAACGTTCGACACAAAATGCAGAAAAAATATCTGGACCAAATCAATGATTTATACGTCGATTTTAACGTGACGAAATTGCCCTTGTTGACTAATGAAGTTCGTGGAGTTGATGCGATTAAGAAATTCTCTAAACTTTTGATTGAACCATTTAATTTCGAGGAATGAAATAATTAAAACAATACAGATAACTTTTGCCAAATGTTATTGTCGTGTTGTGCTGGGCTTGAGCAATTGAAGTTCGATCATAAGTTAGAATGTAGGAATAGGTTTCGTGCCTTCGAATTGTCGTCGTTTTGGACAAGAATTTGCGTAGTGACCTTTCTCTCCACACTTCCGTATAAAAATATGTCAGTATCAAAGTTTCCCATTAACAGAAAAAATCAGAAAATCTACCTTAAAGCAAGTGACGTCACTGTACGATCTGCCTGGTTTTTGCTGATAGTTACTGGTATATGATTCGATAGTTTGAATTTGTTGTTGCTGTTGCTGTTGTTGTTGAGGCTGTTCATAAATCTGCGGCAACTCATATTTCGGACTACAAATATCAAACAAATGAATTAAAAAAAAATCGTATAAATTAAACAGTATAAATTTTAAGAACTTACTGTCCAAACGAACATTCCGGACCTTTCGGACAGAAACCAGTCAAATAAAGCGGACACAACGCTTTCCTCGCATGTTTATGGCGACATTTCGGGCCATGCTTACAGAATCCTCTGGCGTACCAGGCGCATTCTTTAACTTTCGAATCAGGGTCAATGTGTAGGTACATGCATTCGGGGTTGGTGCATTCTTTGTATTTTGAGTAGAACCAACATTCGGGCATTTTCTTCAAATTATATTCGTGCCTATTCCACAAATAATAAAAAAAAATCAAGTTATAGTGCAATTCAGATAAATTTTGGTAAGCAACTTACAAGAATTCACATAAATCTCCTTTTTTACATAACCCTCGTAACCAATGCTTACAAACAACCGTCTTTTCATTTCGGATATGTTTCAGGGGACAGTTTGTACCTCGCTGACAATTTCCACGTTGGAAAAACTTGCAAACTTGGGTGTAATTTGCGGCGGCGGATCTATTTATTGGGTCAATGTTGAGCTTGCAGTCGTTCTTGATGAATTCTTCAAAGTGGAACGTCTGCGTATGTGGGACCACCCTTAGTTCGGCCAAAGTCATTCTTTGAATGGATTTCAAATGAAATGGCTCTTGACGACTGGTCACGATGTTCTGAGAACAGTTTGATTTGTCATCACTTGGAAATCATACATTACTCAGGTGATCCGTAGTATCTTATATTACATGTTCATTTCAAACTCTAGAAAATGATATCTCAATACGTTCATCATACATGGTAAGATCATTCCGATTTCTTCCACCAAGAATCCGATTCCTTGTTGCATACAAAACTAAGTGAGCAATAAACGTAAAAGTACAAAAAAAACACCCCCTACCTAAATCCTCCTGATTTAAGTATATCTTAATTTCTCCATCACTCTTTCGAACACATGCTATACGATCAGACACCATTAATTCGCCGGTCCTCTGAAACATCACCTTTTTGTTTTCGATGGTGTCACCAGAAAAGATCCCATTCAAATATGTTTCATCAAGGGTATCTTTCAACCTCATCTGCACGAGTCCAAGTTGCCCAGATCCAAACACTAGTCCGTTGTATTGTTTACTGTCATCTTTCTCGTACACTATTCCGATAAACCCATGCCTAATTCCTTTGTTTAACAACGCACAATGATTAAAAGAAACATGAAAAAATACCTCTTTGCTGAATCAACCATATCCAGGATGATATCAAATATCATATGTGAAGATTCCGTTCGAAGAAACGGAGAAAATTGCAAAGAGTTGTGAGATGAACTGTCTTCAAACGTTCCATTTAATCTCAAGTAATCCTTTGAAGCGTATCTACATAAATCGTACGTAAATTCGTCGCTATTAATGATATGAATATTGAACATTTACTGCAATGGGTTCGGATTCTCGCCAAACGCGACGCTGCAAGCCTGACCTGACGCAAGAGATATAGCAGGATACCTAAAATACGAACAAAAAATATTAATCTTCCAAATCACCACAGCATCGCAAAGAAAAAATTCCGGCAAACTAACCACTCTTCATTTTTTGGAATGTGTGTAAAGGCAACTCCCATATCTTTCCCATTTCTCCAAAACGATATGGTTCCTTTATTCAGATCGAGAAAGGTTGATATCGTATCTCCAATACACCATTGTTCTCCATAATTATTCTAATTCAAAAACGTGAGAAACAATATAGTGACACTTTTTAAATCTGGTATCTCAAGTCATACATTGGTCGTTAAATTTCCATGCCACTTTTTCCTCCTATTTCCATCCGCAGAGTATGAATGAACGTTATCTAAAAAACATCTTCTGTAAATACAAATAAAACGAAGTTCATCAGTGTCACCTCCAACACCTGAACCAGCTTCGGGATCAAATCTACTGGCCTTCGTGCTCCAACCAATTTGAATTATTCCTTCCGACTCAATTAGAACCTCATATGTCCATACACCGACACCTTTGGCACTTTTGTTTCCCAGAATACTCTCAAACGTCCACGAATCATTTCTCATCTAAAAAAAATAATCACCATTGAAATTCAATCGTAGATTGAGATTTTGTAATAGGAATTTACACTAAGACTGTTAGACGATAGCACTAGATGAGCAGTTTTCGTGTTTGCGTCAAGTCTGCAAATCTCGTTTGATGGTAGCGAGTAATCAGAAATTGAGTGTTGAAAGAGATCATAATAGAACTGAAACATCGGTGAGGCGATGCGTCGGGAAAAGAATGCGTCGGTACTAAACTTTGGTATATATTTTATAAGATTCGACTTTGACTCTTAAAAAGAGATGAAAAATAAAATAACGTAACATAAAATTTCAGAACTAAATATGCGATATACCTCTCAAAGTTAAATGCGATAAAGAAATCATTGCTTGATCCTGAACCTCAATACTGCAATTTTGAATCAAAGTAATCAAAACTGTTATCATCCCGTCTTTCAACAAACTTTCACGAGCAGACTCTTAAAGAAAAGAAAAATACAAAGTAAAATTGGAAAAAACGGCAAATAAAAAAAAAAAAATACCATGCTTCACAAGACCCACGATGACACTAATCGTATGCGTCGTAATCAAATCTCTCAACCCATGTAAAGCTTGGACCGCCTGATCATCCATATCCCTCGTCCAAATAAGATTCTCAGAATGATCAATCATCTTTTTCAAAAACCTTCGACCTTCAACCACCTTCTTCACCGTCTCATCTCCACCTTCCACAAAGTACGACGTGTTAACCAACGGCACCACACACATTTCCGTTAAAGTATTACAAAACACATCCAACGGGATATTCGTCGATTTGGATTTTATACTGAATAATTCGGACTCGATAAATATTAGCATACAGTCGAGGTATCCTATTAATCGATCGTAGAGTTTGGTTGCACTCTCATCTAGTATCAATTTTTCGTCCGCCAAGTCAAAGGAAAGTCCGTCGGGTCGCGGTAAAGTATCAGGATCAAGTTGTCCGATCGTCAACAACTGGATTGTGATTTGTAGTAAAAGAATGACTTTTGATATTAGGAACGGGATAACTTTTATTTGAACGCTACTTTTCACCGTAAGATCTGTATAAATATGACCCATATTAAGAGTTTCTCTCTCTTAATTTAACTTTTACAGTTACCTTTGCGACTAAGTGCGGTAAGCGTCTTTGCTGCCACTGTTAAAACCGAGTCTTTTTCGCCTTTGATTATCAGTTCTTCCAACCACAATAGAATGTTACTGGAAATTATCTGTTCTGAGATTGACGCTATAAAAACAGTCAGAAACCCCATATGTGCCGAAAATACAACACTTTAGCTTTACCAGACATTGTTGAAAGATTCAGTAATAACGCAGCCCCTAATATTGAATGATTAAACATTTTACAATAATCAAAATAAACAGTATCAAATACCAGCATATTGTAAATCAGGTTCGTCAGATTGGCAAAACTTAATCACTGCAGGGAGCATCTTGGAATCACGAATAACATCATGATTAAGCGCTAAAATAGTGCATTTTAATTAGAAATCAGTGAAAAAATCCAAGGATGACTGAAAATTACATGAGCTACAAAGAAAAACAAAGATATCAGCGATATATAATGCCAAGTGCACGCTAGCGCGATTGGCCAATTGAAGGAGAACTTCGAGTCCCGAACACGCTATAAGTTCTTTATGACCTTCCGCTGAGAAGAAAACAAAATAATCAAAACCTTCTCATAAATAAGTTTAAAGATCTATTACGTGTTTCCATCAGGTCATGCAACAATGCCTGAATGATAGAGTGCATTAAATCAACTGAAGCGAAAGGAAAAATAATAAACGATTGAAAAGCAATATACCAAAGCCCAGTATTGAGTTTCTTCATCGTTCGACTTTAAAAGTGGAATAGTTTTCGTAATAACTCCACTTTTCAACATTTCTTGCTGGAAAGGTTCTTTATAACCAAATTTTCACAATTTTTTCATGCCCATCACAAACAGTATAACGTACGGTTTCGAAGTCCAAGACTCTTAAACGTCCTTAATATAATTCTCGGAACACAGGCTTCCTCGCTTGTCAGCAAATTCGTGAATATCTTTGAGATTCCAGGAACGCGGCAAAAATCATTCTTTGCGACATCTTTTTTCAATGCACAGTAAAAAAGCACAAAATAACTGAATTTTTTTCTTTAAATACCTTTAATTACAAACTCGTGCAACAGAAACACCGTCCACGACACCAATTCTGTATCATCTAAAAACGAATTATTGAGTCAAAACAAGCAAAGCCCGCGAAAATCAAAAACCGTTTCGCAAACAAGATGTAAGTAATGGAACGAAATTTAATTCCACTAGCTTTTGAAGCTTTAAAACGAAAATCGGTAAATGGATTCGAACCAACGAAAAACAATCGAATACTTACTTGGGCCGTCGCCTCAATATTAGATAATGAAGATATCAGTCGAACAAGCGAATGCAAACATAACTTTTGCATATTCGTGTTTCCGAACGTCATTCTCGTAAGATTTCCCAATATTGGAACCATTCCTTTATCAATCAACGCTTCATGCAATGATTCTGTAAGACAGAACCATTATTAAATATATTCGCAACCCAAAAATTCTGTACTTGAAAAAAATACCTGTTAGAGATAATTGATGAATTAAAAGAAGTGACCAATATTTCAGATCATTGCTTAATGACACTGATGCTGATATGAATCCACACAACGGAACCAATATCCCATACGACACCACTTTATCTTTTCGAATATCTTTTTAAATAAAAAAGATATAAATTATTACGTATGTTTAAACACTGATTCATCAACTCCATGCCATCGTTCGAAACTAATCTAAACACTGCAATAATAGCATACCGATGCGTCGTTTCATGCACTTGGGATTTTAAAATATTGCATAATATTCTCAACACGCCCGATTTCAGTAGCAATCTCTTATTCTCATCTACCAAAATGTGAGATCTGACTGAATGAAAACTTCTCAAACAAGTTGATAAAATACCATATTTTGTAAGTTGCTGTATTGTCGCCACTGCTTTCCGTTTTTGGTTTTCATCGTCTGATTCGCATGCTTTGATTATTACTGGAAGATATTGTTCTGTTGGGACACTTTCAATAAATTTGGTTAAATGTTCGAGAATTATTTTGATACCGGACATGGCTCGTTCTAGCAGTATTCGAATCGCACTTAACTGATATCAAAGAAGTTTATGTTGCTGAAATTAAAATTTTACCGTACCTCTCCTGTAAATTTACATTTTCCGAACGAACCAATTCCTCCAATGATTTCAAACTGAGCACTAAAAGCCATCTTCATTAAATGAAATATCCCAATTTCAGTTTTCTCTATACCATCGTTTGCTACTTCTTCTTTTTCCTCTGAAAGATTACTCTGCTTTAAAACCTTGTTGACCTTTTTTGAATCGATTTCAGGAGTAGATTGATGCGATTTACTATGCGAAGTTTTATTTGAGTATAATGAAAAGTAGTGGTGGAAGGCGAATGATCCAATGAATCCAGCGATAAAGTATTCCGTCATCGACAAGTTACGTATCCTATTAATCGATCGTAGAGTTTGGTTGCACTCTCATCTAGTATCAATTTTTCGTCCGCCAAGTCAAAGGAAAGTCCGTCGGGTCGCGGTAAAGTATCAGGATCAAGTTGCCCGATCGTCAACAACTGGATTGTGATTTGTAGTAAAAGAATGACTTTTGATATTAGGAACGGGATAACTTTTATTTGAACGCTACTTTTCACCGTAAGATCTGTATAAATATGACCCATATTAAGAGTTTCTCTCTCTTAATTTAACTTTTACAGTTACCTTTGCGACTAAGTGCGGTAAGCGTCTTTGCTGCCACTGTTAAAACCGAGTCTTTTTCGCCTTTGATTATCAGTTCTTCCAACCACAATAGAATGTTACTGGAAATTATCTGTTCTGAGATTGACGCTATAAAAACAGTCAGAAACCCCATATGTGCCGAAAATACAACACTTTAGCTTTACCAGACATTGTTGAAAGATTCAGTAATAACGCAGCCCCTAATATTGAATGATTAAACATTTTACAATAATCAAAATAAACAGTATCAAATACCAGCATATTGTAAATCAGGTTCGTCAGATTGGCAAAACTTAATCACTGCAGGGAGCATCTTGGAATCACGAATAACATCATGATTAAGCGCTAAAATAGTGCATTTTAATTAGAAATCAGTGAAAAAATCCAAGGATGACTGAAAATTACATGAGCTACAAAGAAAAACAAAGATATCAGCGATATATAATGCCAAGTGCACGCTAGCGCGATTGGCCAATTGAAGGAGAACTTCGAGTCCCGAACACGCTATAAGTTCTTTATGACCTTCCGCTGAGAAGAAAACAAAATAATCAAAACCTTCTCATAAATAAGTTTAAAGATCTATTACGTGTTTCCATCAGGTCATGCAACAATGCCTGAATGATAGAGTGCATTAAATCAACTGAAGCGAAAGGAAAAATAATAAACGATTGAAAAGCAATATACCAAAGCCCAGTATTGAGTTTCTTCATCGTTCGACTTTAAAAGTGGAATAGTTTTCGTAATAACTCCACTTTTCAACATTTCTTGCTGGAAAGGTTCTTTATAACCAAATTTTCACAATTTTTTCATGCCCATCACAAACAGTATAACGTACGGTTTCGAAGTCCAAGACTCTTAAACGTCCTTAATATAATTCTCGGAACACACGCTTCCTCGCTTGTCAGCAAATTCGTGAATATCTTTGAGATTCCAGGAACGCGGCAAAAATCATTCTTTGCGACATCTTTTTTCAATACACAGTAAAAGAGCACAAAATAACTGAATTTTTTTCTTTAAATACCTTTAATTACAAACTCGTGCAACAGAAACACCGTCCAGGACACCAATTCTGTATCATCTAAAAACGAAATATTGAGTAAAAACAAGCAAAGCCCGCGAAAATCAAAAACCGTTTCGCAAACAAGATGTAAGTAATGGAACGAAATTTAATTCCACTAGCTTTTGAAGCTTTAAACGAAAATCGGTAAATAGATTCGAACCAACAAAAAACAATCGAATACTTACTTGGGCCGTCGCCTCAATATTAGATAATGAAGATATCAGTCGAACAAGCGAATGCAAACATAGCTTTTGCATATTCGTGTTTCCGAACGTCATTCTCGTAAGATTTCCCAATATTGGAACCATTCCTTTACCGATCAACGCTTCATGCAATGATTCTGTAAGACAGAACCATTATTAAATATATTCGCAACCCAAAAATTCTGTACTTGAAAAAAATACCTGTTAGAGATAATTGATGAATTAAAAGAAGTGACCAATATTTCAGATCATTGCTTAATGACACTGATGCTGATATGAATCCACACAACGGAACCAATATCCCATACGACACCACTTTATCTTTTCGAATATCTTTTTAAATAAAGAAAAATATAAATTATTACGTATGTTTAAGCACTGATTCATCAACTCCATGCCGTCGTTCGAAACTAATCTAAACACTGCGATAATAGCATACCGATGCGTCGTTTCATGCACTTGGGATTTTAAAATATTGCATAATATTCTCAACACGCCCGATTTCAGTAGCAATCTCTTATTCTCATCTACCAAAATGTGAGATCTGACTGAATGAAAACTTCTCAAACAAGTTGATAAAATACCGTATTTTGTAAGTTGCTGTATTGTCGCCACTGCTTTCCGTTTTTGGTTTTCATCGTCTGATTCGCATGCTTTGATTATTACTGGAAGATATTGTTCTGTTGGGACACTTTCAATAAATTTAGTTAAATGTTCGAGAATTATTTTGTACCGGACATGGCTCGTTCTAGCAGTATTCGAATCGCACTTAACTGATATCAAAGAAGTTTATCTTGCTGAAATTAAAATATTACCGTACCTCTCCTGTAAATTTACATTTTCTGAACGAACTAATTCCTCCAATGATTTCAAACTAAGCACTAAAAGCCATCTTCATTAAATGAAATACCCTAATTTCAGTTTTCGCTATACCATCGTTTGCTACTTCTTCTTTTTCCTCTGAAAGATTACTCTGCTTTAAATCCTTGTTGACCTTTTTTGAATCGATTTCGGGAGTAGATTGATGCGATTTAATATGCGAAGTTTTATTTGAGTATAATGAAAAGTAGTGGTGGAAGGCGAATGATCCAATGAGTCCAGCGATAAAGTATTCCGTCATCGACAAGTTACCGTACCAAATATTTTTTTCAAGTTGTACAAGATTGTCCAGGCTGATCTGATTGTTCTTGAGAGAAAAGGAGAAATCAGCGTTGTGGATACTCAGAGTTTGATTATTTATTATTTACTATTCTGGCATGATGGAACAACAACAGCCAGCAAACATTCAATATTTATGTAATTGTGTGATTATACTGCTTCAAACAATTCTTTGTTTTTTTCTTGTAGACAAGGAGGTCAGCAGAGTCAATTAAAGATAATTTGCTGGAATCTACAGATTTTACAGAGTGTCGATACTGCTCAACTACAGGAAACCGAACGAAGAAGGGTGAATATTAACGGGATAAATAAAAGTGCATTCCTTTGGATCCCAGTTGCTGAGTCTAACAAAGAGCCAAACGATTTGCCATTTTCCAAAGATTCAGGATCTGAATGGAAGATACGCTAAAAAAAGTTGATTTTATATCAAAATACAAATAACATTGAAATACCATGCATGGACAATCTTCTTTCACGTCATGTATGGAAGCAACAGTATAGTACAAATCGTTATATTTAAACGTGGAATGTACAGTATCTGTATTTCTTTTATGTCAGTTTCATTACTTTTTCAGAAAATTCGTCCAAGTCCAATGTCACACAAGACGCCACAAAAGACGCTTCGGAAAACTGACACTTTCGTGCAACCTTCGTTATTTTTTGCCGACGTGTCTGATGCTTTTAGCCGGTTTTCTTGAGTTTTCAACAGGTATGACCGTTCCTTTACTTTCTCTTTGTATTTGCTTTTGATTTGAGTCCTTCGCCCCTTCACTTTCTACCAGAATTTTACTGATCTTTTCTTTATATATTTTTTTTCTTTGTTGCTTCACGGTGGAACGACGAGATGGAAATTCTGCGGCTATTCTACGTGTAGGACTACGTGGAGGACTCGCGGCTACGTCGGTCGGGGGAAATTCGGTAACTTTTTGTGACTTTGGCTAACCGGTTTGGCAGACAATTCTCGTCGGCGAAGAGTGCTCTGTGGATTTTAGGGCGGTACTATCGGTTTGCGGAGGTTGGTCGAGGACGGTTGTGGTCGGACGGGGCGGGGCGGTCAAGACCGGCATTCATGCAATCTCCTGAGGAGAGGTGGCTACGCTCTTTGCTTCGATCCGTGAACTTCTTCCGTCGTCAGATTTGCGACCTCCATTAGGCCCAATTGTTACGTGGCTGCAGCAACCTGTCTTGGGACGGTCCGGTTTGGCAATTCCTGTAAGTTAATTTGTCACTCGATACTTTCTTTGAGTAATTCGCTTATGTTTTTATTATCTTATATTTAGAAACCTGCCAAAGGACCACTTTTCTTTGCCGGGATCTGATATCTCGCAGCAACAACATTCTAGGCGGCTTCTTTTGGTAATTCAAGTTTGTGCTTACTTTCCTTGCTTCGCGCATGTGCTTATGCTTACAATCATGTTTTTAGTTAGCCAA
>JADGJK010000067.1:0-72442 GCA_027600645.1 Nowakowskiella sp. JEL0407
GCGGGTTGAACGTCATAACCGGGGTAGGAACTATAAAATGATTTTGTGATTAAATACGCAATTGTTGGCTTCAAATCGTCCCTGATACAGTAAAATAAATTTCTTGAATAGTTATGAATTCCAAGACAAACCTTTCTCATGCAGTAGTATAACGTTAGAGCTCACTTTAGATAAAATGATATTTGATTTCGCAAAGCTAGCACTCGCGTTCGCAAAACTGAGATTTGACTCTGCGTAAGATTTGTTTTCAACGCAAGATCAATTTTTCTCAAGAAAAAAGCATTTAGACCACGTTTTTCAGTACAAAAAACCCCAGACCTTCATATTGTCTTCAATACTGTCCTAGATAAGTTTACTTTGATATTTGCAAAATTTCAGTAAAATTCAAGTTTAACAAAAAGAATATGAAGGAAAAAAAACTTTGGGTTGTATAGCTAGCTCCGAGAGACACTTACAACTGGACAGGTGGTGCTTCCCGAGTGAAAGAGCCCGCTGCTGAGAGTTGGTTAGGAAACAATTCCGAATTGCCCAATGCCTACTATATTGAATAGAGTCTCCCTCATATCCAGAAGGCTAGCAAAAGAGCAAAGGAAAGGAAAATTTTTTGCTGGATATCGATAGAAATTTATTTGCAATAATGCTTTACGTGTTGATATTGTACTATCTCCATCAACCAATCTTTCATTACATTAAGACAATCCCACGTACAATACTTTTCTTACTTCACTCACACATAAAGCTTCTCGTATCCCAAAAACGATTCAATCAAATCATAAAGATCCAATAGTCCTCCAGACTTTATCACAAGGTATTTTACCATCCATCGAAACATAATGACGTTATATCTGTAAATAATCTTCGCTTCGTGTGCGGTCATTTCGGAATCATCAGGCACATTAAACATGGTTCTGTTCCTACAAAACAGCACATCAAAGCAAAAGCGGGAATATTGCTGAAAAGCGGCATCCCTCCAAGTTTTCGACGCTACGGACTGCGAGTAACTTCCTTCACAAAAAAGACGCTTTGAAACCTTCCATAAATCCCCCCTCTGAATCACCAAAACATCCGCAAAGTTTCTCCAAAACAAAAACGAAATCGGGGGTTTATTGTTGTAGTCCAACAAATCACAAACTGCTCCGTTGTTGAGCAACACTTGCAGAACAGTATAATTGCTCGACTTTGCCGCATAATGCAACGGCGTCTGCAAACTCACGAGCGTCTTGGCATTCACATCCGCACCATATCGAATAAGACACTCTACAACATCATTTCTAACAGAGGAGGCAGCAGCGGCGGCGAGGTGAAGTGGAGTCGCCAAACGGTCATGCTTGTAATTAACGTCGCAACCTTGCTCCAGTAAGTACTCGACGGCTCCCAGACTGCCTGTCGAGCAGGCGAAATGAAGTAAAGTTCCGAATTCTCCAAATGGAGCATTGACGTTTTCGCCTTCATTTTGAATTGCTTTAATGACTCGTACTGTGAGTTTGTGTGGTCCGGGAGGGGTCAAGTTCCAGTCTTTTGCATATCGGCCGGGATAATTTCTTGCAGTTATAAATACGTTTACAATTCCTTTCTCTTCTTTAGTGAGTTTGCCGTTCATTTCAGGAGTTATCGGCAAGTTCGCAAATACTGTGGAAAGACCCATAAATTCCCTTGACAAAAATTGTGACTGGTTTGGGGGTTTTCCGCTCTACTTGCTACAGTGCATTTTGACGCTAAAGGTGGAGACATCATTTTAATCGCTCGATGACGTCAAAGTTGTGAAGCGACGGATGCCGCCCGAGCATCAAATCCTATTCCATTGCTTTGCGCGTTTGCGAATAATAATATTTGATAAACACAGGTAATTGAATTTTCTTTCATGGTAGGAAAAATATATTCTAAACAAAATCCTGGGCACATTCAATGAAAATTCAGCAAATTTAATAAACGTCAAATAGCGGCGAAAAAGACAGAACAATTAAAATCAAGAAATAAAGCAAACATCTATAAAAGCTCAACACAACCCAGTCCGTAAATTTCGGAAACTAATTCCGAAACCCGCCAGAGATTTCAACTCCCAGTTCCTTTCCGTTAGATCATGGAAAGACCCTCCTCAAGTGTCCATGCCGCACTTTTCTTTTTGATTTAGTTGTTTGGAGGGCTCTCGAAAGGTATCCAAAAATACAACATCATCGCTCATAAAGCTGAATTGGAAAAGCTCAATCGTGGCAATTCAATCATGCGCAGACTTTATAGTACTTACAATCGAACCTTTCCGTCAAGCTTTAGTGAATTGTTTGGGTTCTCGAAGGTGGATTTAAAGTCCTTAATAGTAGATACGCGGGGCATAGCTGAGTTGAAAGTGAAATTTGTTTTCAGAACGTTCTGGGGAAAGGTCGATTGCTGATTCATGAATCAAGAAATTTTTTTTGGAAAATTATTGCGAAGAATTTTGTTCGTTTGTCAATAACTTTTATATGGTGCGGCTTACTTAAGAAGGGCTTGTGCTACTGCAAGGTGTACATTTGCTGAGTTCGGTAATCCTGGTTGTCATCGCTAGAACTAAACTGGTTTGCTTAAACGTATCATCTACGATTAAAGTCTCCGCAAGCCATGAATCTATCAGGTTACTGTGATTTTCGTGTCGGGAGCTGTGTGTTGGACTGCAGAAAGTGGCCGGTACCAAAATTTCGTGGATCTTTTGGAAATTCCAACCCATGTGATGGCGATCGCAAACCCACAAACGTATTTTCGTCATTTTTTTCTATTAGAAGGAAAAAGCATAACGTCGGAAGGGCATCGATGATTCTCTAATTATGTTCTGTGTCCGTCTGGAATATAGCATTGGAAAAGAAAAAGCGAGGTCAGTCTAGTCGTTAAAAAGGGTGTACCGTGCAGTAATATTATAGTGTAAACTTCAATTTTATCAGCCCGAGTTCGTGCTCCAGGGAGGCACCTTGTCAAACCGGTCAAGAAATTCAAAAGCCAGCACAAATGAGTTTTACTCCCATCAGTTAATCGGTTAGCTACAATGATAATTCATCACAAACAATAGCTTTAGGGTTACGCTTTTTCGAGTTGTGTACTGCGAAGCTAAACTCCAGCGTACGATTGCAGTGGTATGACTCTTCGTTAGTATCTCCTTCAACTGCCACTTCTCATCGATTTGGAAGTTATTGCGCATATTTAGCATTAACTTTATATTCAATTGAATGTAGAAACGTATCTATATTGAGTAGCAGCAGTTTCAGTAAAAAAAAAGACAATTAACAAAAACCGCCAACCAAGAAACAGTAAAAAAGAAATCAAGCGAAATGAAACTTGATAAAACAAAATATAAAAAAAAGGAAAACAAAGTACATCTACAACGCTCATTCCAATCGAACCCAATTTCTCAACTAGCTGTAAGTGTAAAGTCAGTGGCAAACCTCCACTTTTCGGTCTCCATTTTGAAAAAATGTAGAAAGACCATCATCAAGCATTCGACCCATTCGCTGCGCATATTTTTTGATGCTGGGAACGCTCTTGAAAGGTGTCTAGGAAACTCGGTTCGTCGTTCATGAAGCTGGTAACCGTAATAAAACAAGAATTGAATAGATCGAAATCAAATTGCTTACAAGAGCACTCGACCTCCAATATTTAATGTGTTCTTTGGATCAGCGGTGGTATTTGATGTGGGCGAGGGAAGCGAAATTGGGCAATTTACGATTTGTAAATTAGAAGAAGGTTGCTTTTCAACTTTAACCGAAGCAAAGTTTGATTTGTAATTGTTTGCCATTGCGCTAAATTAATTGGGGAGAAATGGGTGATTTTATATAAATTGGGAGAAGGCGTGGTGTGATCGGGTTTGCGCTTGTGTAACATGGGTCAGGAAAATAATTCTGGTCTGGAACATTCAATTCCTAAAGTTCCAGATCTTTTAACGAGATTCTAGCCTTGAAAATTTTGCTAAGTGGTACAGTTCCGCTTTGAAAATGCTTCTTTGAAGAGTACTTGATGGTTCGGTTACTGAAACCTGCTGATCACACAAATAATTCCTTCCCCAAAACGCCTATAAAAATACCTATTTTCTCGATATCACAACCAAATATATGACTACTATAGTCCTTCAAATTCTTACAATTATTCAACAGAAATCCAATGCAGAGAACGTCTCGGTTTTCTCTGGATAATTTTAGACCTCAGATATTGGTGTAACCGCTGTTTTTGTCGAAGACAACAGTGAACTCCACAGTTAAATAATTCACAATAGTCTTACCAAAATTCACATAAAACATGCCATCTCCGGATAACTACGATTCAGATGGAGACACAGTCGCAATTCAATCAGGAATCATTGTGGACGACGACCAACTATTTTCCGAGTTCTTAGCAGCCGGTTCAACCTCCGCATTCGGAAGCGAAGACGAAGGAGAAAAGTCGTATTCCCGATACGATGACAACGAAGATGAATTTCGTGGCCGGTTGCGTGAGTCAAATGTCCACCACAAAGAAATTTCGTACGAAGGAATACTTAACGAGATTGATTCTGCTTTAAAGAGCGACGGCGGGTTTCAAAGTTCGGGTACGGATGACGCGAGTACGGGGTTGGTATATAATAAATCTATTGTGCGGTTGGATGAATTGATTAACGATGTGGATTCGTTGTCTTTGAATAATCTGAACGAAAATGGAGCTGGTTCTCACGCTTTCGATGCATTTTTAGATTCAATTGATACCGAGTTAAATAAGTCGTCACTGGAAACAAAGTCACCGGAAACGAATGAAACTCCCACAGTGAAGACGTTATCGGATTGGAAGCGATCTTTGAAGCAGAAGAAAGAGGAGACGGTTGAGCTGAAAAATCAACAACGGGAAGAATGGGAGAATCTCCAAAAGGTGAAGAAGGAGGAACAAGAACGAAAGAAAGCAGAAAAGGAACAATTAAAAGCATTGGATGAGGAGAAGAAAGCGTTGGAGAAGGAGAGGAAAGAATTGCAAAAGCTCAAACGGTCTGAGAGTGGGAGAAGTACCGATAAGGGTGTCAATCTGCAGGAAGTGAAGGACAACCTTGTTTTTAAAAAGGAGCTTTTCTTTAAAAATGAAGCGGATGATTTGGCGGAAGACTCGATAGATCCTTTGGAGCTTCAGATAGACGCTGTTACGTCGGATGAAGAAGCCCCGGAGGAAGAGTTGGAGAATGATCTTTCTCAGTTTGATATCTCGACACCAGATATGAATTCTACGAAAGACGAATCGGAAACGAAAGCTGTGGTTGGTGGCTCTGGCTCGCAGGCAACAGTTTGGGGAGCTATATCAAGCTTGACTGGACGAGTTGGATCGAGATTAATTTCTCAGTCTGATGCAAAAGAAGTCGACCCCGAATCGGAAAAAACTCCCACTTCTGCCTCATTTGTTTGGAGTAAGATGTCATCTTTATCCTTTACGACGTCTTCTGGAAATGATAAGTCGACAGACTCGAATAACGAAATTGCTGAAGCCGAAAAAGCGAATGGTGAAACCTGCCAGTCGCCCGTATCAGAAACTCCTCCCACCATTGAAAGCGCTCGACCGACGATTTGGGGCCGATTTTCCACACTGCCTCTTCCTCGTTCAGCAAATAAAGATTATTTTGGATCCAATTCCTTGGATTCTAACAATCAAACCTCCTCCGAACAATCCACGCTGTCGACTACCACTTCAATAACCGCCACTGCTTCTTCTCTATGGAATAGTCTGCCCTCTATCCCACCTATTACATCTAACATAACAAACAATGCATCAAGTACTACGCCAACGTTGACCGACGCTGAAAAACCACTTCCCGCACCTCCAGTTTCAAGTACGATACGAAGTAAAATTTTTGGAAGCTGGCGATCGACCACATTCACGAAAGAAGAACAGCAAAATGATCCACCAAGTGCAACGGATAGCAAAATTTCAATGGACAGTGAAATACCATCAATCGAAGGTAAAGAATCCGAACCGAACGTTGTCGTAGGAGAAGAAGTGATAGATGAGGACGAAGAGGAACGAATTTTTGATAATCTGATGAGGGATCTGGACTCGAGAATTATTTCCGATATGGTTTCTCAGAAAGGATGGAAACAGTGTCCAGGTAACCTTTGTATTGACATTTAAAATATGCAAATTTTTAAAGTGGGAACGAATTTTTAGTCGCGGATTGCAATTATATTCATCGGAAATTATATCTTCCACACAATACCCAAATGCAAACCAGCAACTGGACATTCCCTTCACTACTCTCAACTTCCGCGCCAGCTTCAAAGCCTATAGACGCGACGTCCCTGCAATATCCGCTTCTAGTTGTATGTAAAAAATGTCTTACGGCGATTTGCTTCAAGTGTGGACAGATTTTAGTGAAAGGTGATATAGTCAATGCGATTGTGGAGTTTAATGTGGAGCTAGAAAAATCGCAGGCGAAGAAATCAACGTGGGGAAGCATTGCAATGATGGAGGGAAGAAAGAAAGATGACACTTTCAAATTGATTCGAGAGATGGATGAGGTTAGGGTGGCGTGTTTCGCGCATTACGATGAAGCCGACGTTGCTTGTGGATAAGAGAAACGTCAATTAAATGTTTTGATCTCTCCTTCTCGAGCTTTCAGTATTTTTTATTTCTTTCTGTACATTTTCTGAGCCAATAGATCAAGTTGCATATATGGATTTATGTTTAATGTTTTATTTTTATATTTACTTCTTAAGATTCTGTGTTTCTCGAATACGATTAAAGTACTCTGAGTTCTCCTTCAACTTCTCTGATTCCTCGAACTGGTGGACGAACCCGGGATGGTTCTAACATTGCGAATCGAACTTTTTCCTTCTTTTTCTGTTCTTCAGGAACCTTTTCCACGACAATCTCAGTTTGAGCCGGAGCATTTTCAACCTTAATCGTTGATGTCGGTGAACTAATTGAGGCAATATCCATTCTGATCTCTCTCGCATCCGGAAGTTTTTCCATAACTGATGGTTGTTGGTGCTGTACAACTTTTTTAGTTGATTCCACAATTCCTTCCTTCTTTTCCGCAATAACATTAACGACTTTAACAACCTTTCGTTTCTTTACTTTCTCCAACGCTCTATTCTTTACAATATCAGCTTTCCCTACCGCACTTTCCTCGCTCTTTTTCATCAACTCACGCTCACGGAACGCTTCGTGTTGTTTCAAAATCGGTGCAATGGCAACGTCATCGTTTTCGCGCCAGCAAGTGATTTTTGGGTCAACTGATTTGAATTTAGACATTTTGAAGAGATTCGACACATCACGCTCTGCAATCGGAACGAATTTTGGACGAGCGGGTGGTTGGTGGGGTTTAATAAGATGTGGTTTTGTTTGCTTGCGTTTTTGCTGAGTGATAGTGATATTTAAGATTTAACAAGGTTTTTAATGAGTTCTATAAAAAAAAATATATACTTTTTCAAGTTTATTTCTCTCGTTTTCTGCTTTTTGTTGTTCTTCGATCCACTCTCGTTGGAATGTATCGGTCATAAGTTTAGCAACGGGTGTTGATGGTCTGTTTACGAGTTAGCAAACGGAAATAAGAAGAGAAATTGCTGTTCAGCAGTACCTGGTTGGTTGCCCATAAGAGAAATACGGATCACTATCACTTGGCAAATTCCCACGACATCTTCTCTTCAACCACTCAGCCGTAGTCTCAGCTTGAGCCGCATTACCATTACTCGGATTACTTCTCGAATGATCCCCGACTTTAACTCTGATTGGGTGAGATTTACGAAACTCTCGAACCAACGATGCATCGACGATTTTGAGTTTGGTTGATGAACGGTTCATTGCGATGTAATCTAGTGCGGCTGATGATGCGGAGGTTGATTTTGGGTTGGATTTTATATGCCATTTGTGGAGAACTATTTTTTTTTTAAAATTTTAGATTAAGAGATACAAAATGGAAGAAATGGAGAATGTTTTCTTAATAAGTATTTACCTGTCGCTGCACACTCCTCTGGATTTCTCTCGATTTTCTTTCCATACACATGAGAAGAATCAGGAAGATCATAAACAGTTGGACGAGTTTTCCCGACAAGGTCTTTTACCAACAGTGGGTTTGTTGGATGCATTGAGCTTATTGATGTCATCTTGCAAACAAAAGTAATTTAGCCAGCTTTTTACTTTACTTTTCTTTTTCTTTCAATCAATGATATACTAAATAACGTAATCAACACGATCTGATCAGAATTTCAGTATTTATGTCAAATATTACAGCGAAAGCATGAGTTTATTGATATGTTGATTCAGTTCTTCATCAATTTGTTCTAATGGTAGAATCTCGCAATTTAGAGCTTCCCGGAAACTTTCTGTTGCAATTGGGATAACGTCTTTAATGGAAATATCACCTAAATCGGAAAAAAAATGAGACTTTTTGCGAGAATGAAAGAAAATAAATAAGTGTGAATACCATCGCGGCCCATCAGCTTAAATTCTGTCTTTATGGAAGTTACACCTTTATCAGTGATTCCGCACGGAACGATATGTTCAAACCAACTTAAATCGGTTGAACAATTTAATGCAAAACCATGCGTCGTGATATATCTTGAAACTTGCACTCCTTAAAATTTGTTTCAAGAATTACCTTCACACTCCCCTCAATCGTATTATTCCCTTACCAATTGCTGCAATCTTTCGATCTTCTACCCAAACACCCGTCTCACTGCATTTCCCGCGATGCGAGGTTATACCAAAA
The DNA here is from genome assembly GCA_027600645.1 of Nowakowskiella sp. JEL0407. Classification (NCBI taxonomy): domain Eukaryota; kingdom Fungi; phylum Chytridiomycota; class Chytridiomycetes; order Cladochytriales; family Nowakowskiellaceae; genus Nowakowskiella; species Nowakowskiella sp. JEL0407. The sequence continues at coordinate 8,681 of JADGJK010000067.1, forward strand.
TGAGAACAGGTATTTATCAAAACGTTTTGTAATAATTCGACGTAGGCACGGACTGTTAGCTACAAAAAAATTAAAAATTTGCGTAAACAAGCGAATTTTACGTTTTTACCAATAAACTACATTATATTTACACTATGAGATTTTAAATTTAATACTGGATAGCACACCAACTGTCCGGGACCATGAAACGTGGTCTGACCGCCTCGATCAACCTTCAGAATGATGTTAATTCTAAATCTCAAATCTGACGAAACTCAAACCAACTTCGTAATATTCTGCATTTAATGTGTTCAATCTCGCACCTTCAGTCGTCAATGTATTCTTAATTCTTCTTCCGGCAGTGAACGTAGGTGGGTGTTCAACATAGAAAATTACTTGTGAGTGCGACTTTTGCTGATTTTTAATCAACTGAGCGACTTCTTGCTGTATTTTCAGCGCTTTTAAATACGGAAATAATTCAGGAGGTTGCAATCTTTTTAATCCGATCTGCATCTCAAGTTTGACAAATCCTTTTATTTGCGAAATTTGAAAAACGATGAATTTATATACTTTGACTTCCCGAACAATAGTCTCGCCAATTTCCATACTCTCTCAAGTCCGTTTCGCATCCAAAAAAACCGGAGGTACGACTAAAAACAACCGGGATTCTCAACCGAAGTATCGCGGAATTAAGTTACAAAATAACGCCGTTGCGGGTCCGGGGAAGATTATCGTTCGTCAAGTTGGTTCAAAGTTTCACGAGGGGGAAGGTGTTAAACGCGGGAAAGATTTTACGCTTTATGCGGTGAATTCGGGGAAAGTGAGATTTTGGTTTGATTTGGAGAGACAGCGAAGAATGGTTTCGATCGATGATGGGAAGTATCCGCAGGAAATTTTGGAGAACTTGATGCCTACGAAAGGGTCGGTTAAGAGAGAGATTGTGTCGAGAATGAATTCACAAAAGTATTTGAAGATGACTCCGATTGAGCGATATCAACACATTCGAGAAATTATACAAGGGATTGTTGCTGAGCAGAAACAATGGAAGGTTGATAATGCGGAAAATATGTTGTTAAACAAACGAAGGAAGTTTGATTTGATTGATTTAACTACTTTAAGTGGATAAAAACGCAAATAAATGATACGAAATGTTAAATCCGATGAATCTTATTGTGAAAACATAATACGGCAATATAAAACTATGTTTTGCACTGCAAAATGATTCCAAATGAACTACGTTTTGAAAGGGATCATAAGGGCCAAGTGCACCTTTATTACAGTCCAACAAACAAATGTATTTCAAAAAATTGGGTCGAAATTCGAGGACAGTGCATCTCGAACTGTGTTTGCTGTAGAAATCCCGAATCATGTCAACGAATCATATAAAACCTTCATACTTTGCACCGAATGATTCGCAAAACTCAAACTGATCCGCAAATCACGACAGTACTGTCTCGAAATAACCAGTTCATCATCTGAAATACCAAGATCAATGTCCAAAACTTCCCTGGCAATGCGCTCAAGCAAAATATTTAGACAATCGCGACTCAACCCACACATGTAAGAAATTGAACGTATTCCAGACTCGGATTTACAAATTGCGATAACCAGATTAACAATGCTTCGTGCTTGGACGGTGCAACGTACGCAGACTTCTTCGCATTTACAAGTATTTTCGAAGTCAAGCGAAACAAGGTGTGAGTTTTGCGGTGTTGCTTCCACAAGGTCATTTAAATGAGTTCGTTCACTGAATAAAATTTCCATTTGCTTTACACCTTGATTGACAATGATAAACGAACTGAACTTCAGCATATCGTCCCGACCCAGGTACGAGACATCAACCGCAAATCTACATAGAAACGTGTTCATCTGCATGATTTCCACGAAATGATCGATGTACCCAGTTAATAGCTGAATTTCCGAAAGATCCAAGAGTGTGTTTTTCTGAAGTATTGGAGCGAATGAACTGAACTTTGCCGTTGTGTTGAGAAAAAGCGTATTACTGAAAGAAAGAATTTTAATTTCAACATTCGAAAGCAATTCAAAGACACTGAAAAATTCGTCAGAATGTTCGCAATAGGTTGGGGTAATTTTCAGTTCATGGAGCTGCAAAGTGCGAGTTTCGTTTGGAAGTAACGCTTCGATCAAACCCTTAAACGATGAAGCAAGTAATTTTTCAGGGAATTTAATGTGTAAGTATCGAAGGATTCTGCAGTGCCTGATGCTGCTGAAAATAACTCTCTTGATCGCATCTGGTGAATCCGCGTGCACATTCGGAATTGCAATGTAAACGAATTTTTAAGATACTTTCATTAGCAAGTTTCTGAAATGATCAACAGACGACACACATAGACGAGCAATATATAAATCGCACAGTACGCTACAGTCCATCAATAAAAATAGAATCTCATTCACTAATGTCTCGAAAAATGGGTTCCAAGCGCTTCCTCCCGAAAATTTAAAGTTTCGTAACTTTCTCAGCAAGCCAAGCGCTTCGCAAAAATTTTCTAAATCCAAATCGGAAACCGGTGTTCGCGGGTTGTATGCAGTATCTGCGAAGGTGATCTCTTCAAGGTTATTCAAAAGGAGTAAATGCAGTCCAAGATATTGAAAGATTCCGTGCGGCATCATAATAAACTTTAGAGTTCTCAAATTTTCGAAAAGGACTGTCGTCAGACTTTCTCGCAAGTATTGTTCAAGTATTGTTCGAGCTGGTGGGCTTTAAGTGGGTGGCTGACAAAGAGGCAGAGGGTTCGTGTGTATTGGCGAAAATTCCTCGAGTTTTTTGGCTTTGTTGTGAATTGAACGAATTTGCTGAGGATAGTAAAGGAACCGATTTTGAGATAGTTTAGCGTTCTTGGGAATGAAAATTTCCGGTATTTCTTGCAGGTTGAAGAGAAATTAGCGATTGTCCTTGGACTCAGGTTTTCCAAGACAAGCGACAAAACTTCGATTGAGAGTTCTTTCAATTTTAAATTTCGCATCGATATCGTGACACAATCTCGTGGTCAAAAATATATTTATAAGCTTTATTTTATATCTAAATCAACATAAACTTTGAAAAGGAAGAAAGGAAAGTAAGGAAGAAAGGAAAATAAGATATCACAAATCATATTCTGCATCGTTCTTTAGAAAATATGAGATTCGTCGCAAATATAGCTTCTTTAAACATCAATATTTCAAGCTAGAACAGAATTTACAACATTAAACGTGTTGTTTCAAACCAAAATCAAACATCTGTGCTAACCTTTCACAGCATTTTCTTCAACTGACGGAATTCTAGGTTCTGCCACATTTTCCACAGGGGTATCATCCTTTTTAGCAGCTGATTTCAATTCGGTTGTCGGGGGCATGTCAACAGGACCTGAATTTTCTGGTCCTGATTTGTAAATTATAGCTTCAACGGATTCATCCGCATCAGGGTTCCAGTTCTTTGCAACATCAGGGTTAATCTTAATCTTTTCGACAACAAATGAGGTAGGAGTAGCGTTGATATCTTTCGATTTGTAAATTAAAGCGTCCACGGAGGTGTCTTTATCCGGACTCCAGTTTTTGGCCGCATCAGTGTTGATTATTATCGATCGAAATTCGGAAATTGCATTTTTAACGGATCCTGAGGAAGTCGAGGCTGCGGTTGATGCTTCTCGAGTTACTGTTACGGGGTTCACAATTGTCGTCGAGGATTCAGTAGTGGTAGTTTTCTTTGATGTGGTTGTCCCCGTGGTTGCAGAACGTTTTACGGGTTTCAGACCAGCGGAGTAATAAGCATCCGAGATTTTTGAGGCGAAAGTTCCCATCCAGAAAACGAATTGTGTTTTGTGTTGAAAAAATTTCCAAAAGATTTTGTGGTCACAAAGTTGGCCCGAATGTCGCATGAAATCACGAAATAGATTAATTCATGATTAATTATGATCCTTTCCAAAGTCAACCACAAGCTAGAAGATCTAATGATACTCTGAATGGCATTCGTTAACAACAACTAAGCAAGACTGTGGTGGATAATGAATCATTATCAATTCCAAGTTTGAAAAGATATTAACCAGATTTAAAATCAAAATATTCACGTCGAAAACATCGCAAAGTGCCTTTCCTCCTGTCAAACCAAATTAACAAAACTTGAAATTGCGAATGAATCCAGAGGTGGGAAACTCAGAAACTGATTTCGTAATGATTAATTTTTTTATCTTTAATGTCATAGAACGCGGAAGAATATCAGGAGTGGAAACTGGAGCCAAACCACGAATTTCGTTTTGAAGTACACACAAAAAACACCGTTAGTTTAAAAGTAAGCTTTCAAATCCAAATCTCCCATTCTATAAACTGTTCACGATAATTATTTAAGCTAAAAACTGGTCGCGCTGAAATTTTCGGAACGGAATTAGCGCAAGAAACAGTGTACAAATTCACCGGAACCAAAACCTGCGTTTTCACATATCACGGCTGCACGATTCTTATTTCCGGTCCATGTACTTCTTCCTACGTCGCGACAGAAACACCCATGATGACCTACCTAAATACCCACATCGCTTTGGAGCAATTACGTGAAGATGCGAGCTACAATGCAAACCTTCGAAAACAAAAGAAACTGATGGATCAAGCAGGCGGAGGAGCGGGTATGCAAGGAATTCAATTAGATAATGGAGATGGAAATGAAACTGGACCGGTGGTGTTGATTTTGGGGGCTTCAGATACTGGAAAAACTTCACTTTCAAAAATATTATTAAATTATGCAACTAAACATGATCGCAGAATTCTGTTTGTTGATCTTGATACTAATTCTGGTTCTGTGACTGTTCCAGGGACTTTGTCTGCAACTGTGTTTACTAAACCGTTGGATGCGGAAGAAGAGTTGGGATTTTCTCCTGTGACGACAACTACTACTCCGCTTGTTTATTATTACGGATATTCTAGTCCGACGGATAAACCACGATTGTATACGTCTCTGACAAAAAAGTTGGCGAGCGTGGTGAAAAAGAAAATGGACAGTGACGAAGAAGTGAAGTTTGCGGGAATGATTATCGATACTCCGAGTCAGTTTGTTGAACCGGCTGGCTATGATCTTCTGATGAATGCAATTGAAGAGTTTAAAGGTCACTATTACTTGTTTTTAAAATTGCAAAATGTTTCAATGTTTTTCTTTCCATTATTAGTAACGGCGATCTTCGTACTGAGCAACGAACGATTGTATAGCGATTTATCACGAAAATTTGCGTCGAGCTCGATTTCTATTCTCAAGCTGGCGAAATCGGGCGGGGTTGTTGATCGGGATAAACCAACGAAACGGCAGGAACAAATGCGAAAAATCAAAGAATACTTTTACGGAAGTGGAAAGTATGAACTCAGTCCGTACAGCAATATTGTTTCCTTTAACGATATGTTGATTCGTCAAGTCGGAGAAGGTTTGCTGCTGTTTCTCTCATTTCTTGCATTCTTTATGATTATGGTTAAAGGTTCTCTCGCTCCATCTTCCGCATTACCGATTGGAATGGAAAATAAAATCCAAGAACAGCGGATGATTAAGGTTGCTCCCAGTAGCATTTTGCTTCATTCTGTTCTCGCAGTATCGAATGCTCCAGTTCCGACGAAACCAAAGGAAGATGATGATAAGAAACAATGGAGTGAGGAAGAAACGAACTTGCTGCTTGACTCAAATATTGCTGGTTTTGTATATGTGTAAGCTTTGAACCTCTTTTTTGGTTAATGATGAGCTTTAATTATTTGAAAACAGATCGGACGTTGATGAAAATAAGGGAAAGTTAACGCTGCTTACTCCTGGTAGACTTCAGAAAAAGTATTTGATATTTGCGGCGTTGAAATGGATGGAAACCTGAAAAATCGTAAATAAACAAATCTCTCAATAATGAATTTTGCGCCCAACTCCAATAAATCAAAACCAAAGTTTACGTGTAATTTATTTTTGCTTTAAATACGAAGAAAATTGAAAAGAGACGAGAATTTTAATCCAGAAAAGGCTCAAACGTTGGACAATGCCCAGGGAAAAAAAAAAGCGCCGGGTTGTCCCAGGATTTCAGCCAAACCATTCAAAAACAAAGCTTGTGAATCTTTATGAAATACAGCAAAACTAAACTATGGTGGTCTTCACTTCGGGAGATGTAAGCAGAATTCGTAAAAAACTTGAAACAAAACAGCTTCTAATTATATGTGTATACCTGTATTAGCTTGATATACAATACTACTATCTCATAGCTGGGGCCTTAGTTCTTTTCATTTGTATTTTCTCTTGCTGCTGTAGATATTGGCTTGGCGACCCGGGAAAGATTTACAAACTCAAAACGCCGGTCGAGGTTCCGCAAAACGATCTCGAATTGCAGCAACCACAAGTTATTCACGTCCCTCCAGGTTCACAATACTACGCTGTGCAAAATCAATTAGTCTATCCGGATTCTCAACAATATCAGAATCCGCCGCCTAATGTTGCGCATTTGTATCAGTCACCGCAAAGTCAATTTGTACCAACAGGGAATCATTATCCGAATCAAGGCGTTTACGCGAATTACCCTCCACATCATGAAAACCAAACCCCGGTTGTCGTCGTCCCTGCACTAAACGACCAGGCGCCCAAGCATATTACTCCGCCAGTAGTGGACACTCTAACAGAAAAAGTTTAAAATTTAATTGAAATGTGCTTATTCTTCCGGACCCGTTTAAACGCTTATATTTGTTTCGATGGGTTTTCTGAAATAAAATCTCATATTGTACAATGATCTTCTCATCACAATCCGGAAAAGTTGCTCTACCAAATACCAAAAAACTAATTCACGGCCTCTGTGATCTCTCTGCAACCTTCAAGCCTATTTATTCTTAAATGTTATGTACGCGAAATTCGACATGCATCGTTTTTTCATCTACGATTCGCATGAACAGAGCAAAGGTTCGGTTCGATTCATCGCGAACACAACAAATTTATCGACTTCCCTTTCCCTTTTTTACGCGAAAGCTGACACCGTCGAAATTCACTACAATGAAGCTGCTAGTAATTTTATTCCTCGGTTCATTAATCCAAGTAGTCAAAGCTGAATCTTACAATGAATTTCAGGAATTTTTTACCAGTCACCGTGTAAATGTTTTCTCATTCAATAGTATGCTTACGGATACCCAATCGCAATAGTTGCGATTTTATGCTGCTGTTGTTGTAGATTTTGGTTGGGATTTTGGCAATGCGTTGCCCAAGAGAGGAAATAATCGAATCAGTCTCATACCGTAGTTGTTCACGTTTCCGATGGACAATTTGGGAACGAATCAGAGGAACCTTTACCTGCGTATGAAAAATCTCCCCTATTGTATCAACCTGTGCCCACGGATCTTCCCAGCACACCATTATATCCACCTTCTTTTCGTCAACCCTGGATGCTCAACCGACTACGAGTCAACCAGTAATGTCGATGCAAGTTGCTCCTATGATTCAGCAGTTCCAACCCAACTTTCAGTATCAACAAATTCACAAACGCCAGAACTCCCACCTCAGTCAAACGAAACTCTTGATCGATAATATTATCAATCAGTTCAACCAACACCCGAACAACAAGTATAATTATCCAGTATTATTCCGCAACTAGTACTTGTTGAGCTTGCTCCAGCCGCAGTGTATCCTCCGCGTTGAACGTAATTGTTATTTTTTTTTCTGATTCAGAGTCGAGTTTTAAATCTGAGATTAATTAAATATCAGTAATGTCGATATCAGAGTGTAAAATAATCGCGATCACATGTTTAAAATCGAAATTGACAGTATAATTAGGTGCACGTAGAAGTAAACACCACCTGTTTCGAATTCTTGACAAATCACATGCTCAACATCCGGATTAAAAAATGCACTGCTTAATATCAAATTTCACTCAAAATAGAAACGCACTGAAGATTAAAAAATTATCGGTCAACTGTACTGCGCCGATCGTAGTATATTTTTTTGACAGTGATGTCCAACTCCGTGGTTTCTGCTCTTTCTGTATTGATTTTTCAAAATTCTCTTGTAAATGCGGTATTTCTATTTTATAAACTCTCTTTATTTGAATTTAAACTCACTATTCCACCATGGCACAGTGATATTTTTCTTGCTGCAGTCGGAATTTTTGCATTGCATTTTTTTTAAATATTTCGATTTGATACATAGAAATAAAAATTTAATAACTTTGTTGATCTCAATAAATCTAAATTGAAAAAGTTTGTTACCCATCCAAATTCCGAGGAGAAAAGGCGTATACCGCGAATTTATGAAAGCAAAAACCAAACTCCACAAAATAACGAGGTGAAGCGCCTTTAGTAATTGACAATGATAAGCAGTTCAATTTTTGTCTCCACTCTTTTTGTATTGAATCTTCAATTTGCCGTAGTTAACGCGGTTAGTCAGCTGTCATTTACTTTAATTAGTCCCCAATTTACTTTTAATCAATGTATTTTTTTAGCAGAGCTCGTATTATGACAATACATGGATTTACATTATCGTTGGGATAGTTATACTTTGCTGTTGTTGCGGTGGTTGTTGTGCCGGTGATTCAAGCTCGAGAACAGTGACGACCACGACCGAGCAACCACAATCGGTCGAAGTCGTGAGGACAACTTATATTATTGTAGCCGAGCAAGGAGTGGCTGAATCTGTATCTGAGAGTCTTCCTGAATACCAGAAATCTGGGCCGCCAACTCAGCAATACCAACCCGTGCCGACAAATCTTCAATATCCACCTCAACAGTACAGTCAAGCTGGACCTTCGACTATTTTGCCTAATGGAGCTCAAATTCATCCATGGCAGCCTGGACAACCTCTTCCGCCAGGTCACAATCCGCAAATCGTTCAACTTGCACCTCTATCAACATATCCACCACGCTGAGATACTTTACAGTTTAAATTTGATGTTTTAAGAGCGTATATGTAATTGATTTTGCGTTGATTGCTGATTTAAATTTGTGAGAGTTTACGAGTATTTTAATAGAATGATTTGTTTATTAATTTTAAAACTTTGTGAATATTTAACTTCTTTGCATTCACTTGGCAACCATTTTTTCATAGAACTATCAATTTAGTGCAGTCTCTTTTATAGTAGATATCCTATTGCCAGTTATGGCCAACCACGTAGGAGATCCCACACGCAATCGCGCATCCATCCGCGATCAAATCATCACCGCGAGGTCTATTTTTCTTAACCGTGTTGTTCTTAAACTTGTACTTATTGTCTTTTCTTGCATCTTTAGCCGATTCCTCATCCGTGATTCCAAATCCTTTCGTTCCGCAAAAGTTCTGCAACGCTTTGCAGATAGATTCCCAACTATCGTTCTGACAGTTTGGCTGATCGATTGAGAGTGCGCCGCTTTCTAGTTCGCATTGCTTGAGATGACGACATCCACAATATTGATCCATATTTCCTGGATAAGAGCAGTATCCTGTGATGCACGCGTTAACGTAGTGACGATCAACACAGTTGGGTAAACCGTTTATTGGCTCGGATACAGTTTCCATCCACTCCGCACACTTACAAAGATTGTTTTCGGCGTATGCAGATTCGCTACACGGAAGACATTTGCCGTCGTAGATTATGGAGTTTTCAGGACAGACGCAAACGCCGTTTTGCATCGTCATATAGGAATCGTTGCATACACATTTCCCATTCTTCAATGAGGAGTTTGCTGGACAGATAATTGGCGCAGGAGAAGGAGGCACAGGTGAAGGAATCGAACTGGATGCAGGAAGACACGCGTCCCATTCCAGGTAATCATAATTCTTCAAACAGTAAAATACTCCGACCGCGGCCTTTTGGCAGCATCCGCAACTGCAAACGCTGTTTGAAGAGCATCTCGTCCAGTCTGGTTGAGTTCCATCACTCGCATACACGCTTACACAGCTTAAAAAAAAAAATTCAAAATTCAAAATTTGAAGAATTTAAATAATTAAACATTCAGTTGAAATTATCTGCAAGTTGAGACTAAGCATACTCTCCGTAGGTGTTCTTCTTCGAGTCCCAGGATGTTCCAGACGGGCAAGTACAACCAGACCCAGCTACATAAACTGAATTTGGCGAACAACACTGTCCATTTGCTTGTCTTCTCCAATTAGCAAAGCAATCGCATCTTCCAGCTTTCAAGTTAATGGTAGTTCCCCATGGACATCCTTGTCGTTTTGCGAGAGCTGGGAGCTCTTTCGAAAGTTCAATTAAACGTTTGCGGGCAGAAAGAACATCGATATCAGCCGAGACATAGAACGCGAAAGCTATCAGAATGAGGTACAGGGATACGAGAGTTTTGTTGGGATTCATGTTTCCACAAGTTCGGGAATTTTTGTTTCCACCTCTTTGTGTGATGATGCAGGCTGAAACCAGGCAAGAATATTCTCATTGGTTGGCGCAGGCAAACACTGAATTCGAAACAAACGACTCGCAGAATAAACAGAGAGAGAATTAAATGAGTTTATGTTTCGAGAGTAAACATGCAATCATAGCGGAAAATATATCAGTCTTCCAAATGGAACGAAGGGGAAGTTGGAGCGAAAATTTTGTTTCCCCTTTTCAAAACAACCGAACAGTCGCAATGAATATAATTAGAACCATTCTATTACTGACCCTTGCAATTCAAGCGGTCATTGCTCAATCGGTTCTTGATAATGTATTTAAATTTCCTTTTCGAAATTCGACAATTACAATTTGTTCACTCTATTAATACTGTCTCTCAATATTAGTACGGATTATCGTTCATTAGCTATATTTTTATCATCGCCATTTGTATCTTTTTATTCTGCTGTTGCTGTAGATGTTGTGCGGGAATTTACATCTTTGCAGCGAGAAGAGCAAATGAAGAGAATGAGGTACAGACTGCACAATCCACTCAAAATGACGGGTATAGAGTCGTGCAAATATTACAATCTCCCCGTCGTGATGATTCAGCTCTGAGACGAATTGCAGAGTATGATGAACCGTTGCCCCTATACGAAAAATCACGGAATCCTCCTCAGTACGAACCTGTAGCTACGAATCCTTCACAAACGGAAGCATTTCCAACTCAGTCACCTGTAGCTCAACATTATCAAGCCGCTCCACAAAATTGAACACAATCCCATTAATCACTTATATCCGAACTGTAATAATACGTGGACTATGCCAATTTATCCTTCCTCAGTTCATCCTGTGAGATTACGCGCGTTTTTTTAGGGCATTAGAGTGTGAAATTGAAACTGCTGTGAATTACTGTCCTGGACCGACTTTACACTTCGATTTGTCGAACAAATGAAATGGGGTATAATTATAGGATAAATATATCAAAGAACGTGTAGATTTATAAGAATAGACATAAAAATGAATGCAGTTTATCTTTACACGTTGTTGATATTGAATTTTCAATTTTAATCAGTCAAAGCACAAACTTCAGTATGGTTGTTAATTTTCCAACTCTTCAAAGCGTCAAAGTTAATTCAAGTCATTTCATTTCGTAGGATACAAATGGATTTCAATGGAATATAATAGGAATTATTGCTGGTATTGTTGTTGCCTCCTGCATATTTACCTCTCTTTGCTGTCCAAAGTATGATGATTTGGAAGAACGGAAGAAAAGAAAGGAGGCCGCCAAACAACAGCAACAGTTTACTGCAGTCGTAATTGTCACCGAGCAAGTTGCAGCACCAGAAAGGTGATACGGAGAGTCGTTTGGAACATCATCCGCATTCATCAACAATTCCACCCTGGCAACCGGGTCAACCGAAAATATGCTATTGATTCGCTTAGATAGGATAATTTTCTGTAATCGATTTCATGAAATTTGTAGAATTAGAACCTAAAAGCGTTAATTTAAATATATTTTCTCTGCTGATTCTTTCGCGACACAAAAACTAGTCTACTAGTCAAATATACTTGAATATTTTTAATTTTTAATTAAAGGAAAGGCTTCCGATCCGATGTAAAATACTAAAATATCAGAAATGGTCATTTGAAAGGCTGAATTTATACTTGTGACCACTTTCAGGCACAAAACGAAAAAGAAAGAATCCCGCTCACCTCTTACTCACACGAATCCTTAACAATTGGTTCGCAGATGAGTAGAATTTTTATTTCATACCGACGGGTACAGATTTTTTCAGTTTTCACTTTCAAATTCTAAACTCTCCTATGAATTTATAGGGCGTTTGCTTTGTTTATGCAGAGAGACTTTACTACAGACTTACATCACTACCAAGAAGAATTAACGTCTTCTGGGACCATGAGAAAATATCAGTCGGCGAAAATTTTCAAGAAAAATTCAAAAGTGAATTGCGGAGAAGCACAATATTTGTGCCTCTAATTTCCCGGTCCACGTTGATGTCATTTAAGAACACTGGCGAAGAGGATAACCTTTTATTGGAATGGGATGTGAGTTATTTCGCAAGCTGGTAATCCTGAATTTCTCATGCGTGTATTTTGTAGGTGGCGTTGGAAAAATATCAAAACGGCGAGCTGGAAATAATACCAGTGTTTATAGTGGAGCCCGGAGAAATAAAGTTTGACTGGGATATTGATCTCCCCGATGAACGAGCAAAGGATTGTCGAAAATCGTCAAAAGAAATTTGGGAAGTCTTCCGGTACTTGAATGGGAAGGTAGTCAACTTTTCATACGAAGATCTTGTAAGCGTTTTAGTATATAACATTGCAGAAAAGTAAGGATCAATTATATTATTTTATCGAAGCACACCACTCATGTTCATCTTTCAAGGTGTCCCAGTAGCCACGAGCAAGGTGAGTCAGAAAACGTCGAGGAAAAAATCGTTTCGGAAGAATTCTCCACACCGCGTCACTGCATTGGTCGAGAAGATTCCCTCCGTGAAATTTCGAACGCCTTACACAATAAAAAAACAAGTTCGGCAATTTTCATATTTGGCGGACCTGGAATCGGAAAAACAACTATTGTATTCACGTACGTCTCTAAACTACAGACCGAACCTGTAATTAGCTATACCCACATTCTCTTAATCAACTTCACCTCCGAATCTACTTTTGGGAAATCGATTTACGAGATTAGTCGGTTATTGGGGATTGAAGAATACGACTATGCTTCCACACGACAGAAGGTTTTGGCATGGCTGTCATCGTACAGAAAATATTTGCTCGTACTCGAGTGTGCTGATAACGTGAACTTTGTCCGTCGATGTTTGGGTGGAATTAAAAAGTTTGCCGGACATGTGATCGTTGTTTCGCGAGATCCTGCAATCGAAGAACATATAATCCTGGGAATGGACGACGCGAACATTAAATCTCATATTGTCAAAGTGTGGAAGGATAAGCAACCAGCGCGCGAATACGTTGAAAAGAGATTGAAATCGAGACCGATGAGATACAACTACGAGAGGGCGGCGTTGGAAAGCATTTTGGATCGTATCGGTGGATATCCGATTGTCGTGGAGCAAATGTGTTCGTTTATGGCCGAAACGATATCATTCAGTTTCTTCGAATACAACCGGCGGTTACAGGTCGGAGATGAGAAACTTTTAAACCATTTCCCAGAAAATGCATTCAACATAGATTCGCGACCTTTCTATTCTACGTTTGAACTCACCTTAAATTACTTTATAGAGGACAAAATGAACGCAACATGCGCTGTGGTGGGAGCATTAAGCAGCGTTGCAAATACGAAAATCCCTATTCATACGTACCTCAAACGGTACCTCGCGTTGGTTGGCTATGGCAGCTCGGACATTGGTGAGGCGATTTATCCACTAATTCGACGATCTTTAATCAGCGTGGATTCCAAATTCCAGTTTGTCTCCGTTCACCGAGTCACACAGGACGTAATGCGAATCGCTGTTACTGCCAAATGGAGTGAGCTGAAACGAGGAATTCGATTGAGAAGCATTTCTGGTCGTAACGCAACTTCCTCCGCAACTTTCTCCTATTGGCAGAAAACAGCACTGATGGTTATCAACAATATGTTTCAAGAAGCGCTTAACAGTGAGGTTGAAAGAACGCGAGTTCGGAGTGCGAAAGTACTGCTCCCGCACATTCTGGTTCTTTCCAGTACGCTGGAGGCAAACACCATGTTATTATCCCTTGCTGAACGCGGAGGCGATTTTGCCAAGTCTATTGGTTATTACGGAATAGCGAAAGCGTTGTATTCAGCTGCACTTGCGATTCTCAAGTCATTTGGTAGCGATGGCATCACGAAACTGATTAACAAAATCGGCGGCATTGCAAGAATTGAAGGAAACTTTGTCGAAGCCAAAAATCGATATTTGGAGAGTTTGAATATCGCCCAAACAAAATATGAAACGGAACATCATTTGGAAGTTGCCTCTGCCAAAAATAATCTTGGATTGATAGCCGATTTACAAGGGGATTACGAAACAGCAGAGAAACTGTTCCGAGAGAGCTTGCTTTCATTCGAGATCGCCCACGGGACATCAGATCACGAGGACGTTGCGGCGACGATCAACAACCTTGCGTTGGTTCTTTGTAGACAAGGGAAGTTGGAGGAAGCTGAGAATATGTGCAGCATGAGTGTGTGGATTAAAGTGAATGTGCTTGGAACAGACGAGCATCCGAGTGTTGCGAAAACATTGAATAACCTAGGGATGATTGAACATAAGAGAGGGAATTTCATACAGGCAAAGAATTATGTTACGATGAGCCTTTCAATATACGAAAAGACGACGGAGCATTTTGAAATGGTCAAGACACTCCACAACCTGGGTAGCATTGCGAGAGAAGAAGGAAACGAAGAAGAAGCAACGACATGGTTTGAAAAGAGCTCGCAATTGCTAATCTCAACGCGAAATGAATCGAATAACGCCGACTATCTCCAACTTCAAAAAATGTTGTACGATAAATTGAACGATGGGTCGTTAATTTCGGACTACGATGTTCCAGGACCGATTCGAACTCTTTCTTCATCCATATTTAGTGCCAGAGAATCAATAAACGGAAGCAGTCCTCCTTTACCTTCCCCAATAAACGATGCAATATACAATACCCCCAATTTTACGATTTCGCCGTCTGGTTCTCCACATCCACACCATTCACATTTGATTGATTTGATAGGAAACGCGCTCAATTTACAGAACCCTTACCACCACGACGATTCTCCAATAAATTCGATAAATTCAGATGAAATCGCATCACCATCGAACTACGAGCTCACTCCAACAAATAACTTGCAACGGGAAGACACGTACGATTCGTTTAATTCTTCGCGAACGGATTCGTCGCATTTAATTCCATTAGATGTACTGCGTCGTATTCGGAATTTAGATTTGGGAGCTTCCGACACGTTTTCTTCGACCAATTCAGGATCGTATCGAAGAATCCCGGTTTTTGTTCCAATGACAGAAGCTGATTACATAAAAGAAGGTTCTTCTCTTGAAGATCTATCAAGTTCCGCGATTAATGAAGATCAGAAACGGGATCCTGAAGATCAAAACGAAGAAGATGATACTAGCGAGGGTTCCAATGAGGATATGGAGAATGACGAAAATTTTAACGATAACGAAGTACCTCCGGTTGTAGAAGACACACAGTTTGAACCCAATGTAATTTCGGATTCAATGACTGTGGGACCATTGATTGGGAGCGAATCGAGTCCAGCAGGAAATGTTCAACAGCAGCGGCGAACAATGTCGTGGAGGTTTCCTCGTCTAAGAAGAGTTTCAACCCGCAGAAAGAAGAAATGTAAAATATTATAACTTAATAAACAACGCACAAACAAGGAAATGTATAAATGTTACCAGAGTTGTTCTTAAATAAGTCTGAATCTAAAGTTGACTCGGAATTTTAAATTTGAGAGCCACATACTACAAGTTCCAGAAACAAATACAGTCAGTAATTTGCAAGCAAGAAGTTCGGAAATGTGAGTTACTCATGTGAAGACATGGGGATTCTGTCTCCCAATTTTTTGAATTTGGAATTTGACAACACAACGTGCATCTTCGGTTTTTAGCGTGGATGAACGTTATACCTGATTCAATTTATTGAAAGTTTACGCTGCGAAACTTTGATACCCTGTAGCGGGGTACATCTTTGAACGGCTTGTGATTAGTATGATCAGTCAATCATAGGGATTCCAATTTAATCAACACAGATATTAATACTATATGCGTCACGAGTTTAAAAATAGTAATAAAACAGCTGGATCATAAAGGTAAAAGAGTGTGATTGAGCTGGGTTTCCTGGAGCGGAGCCCAATATACTTTGTCCAACCAACGAAAAAGAACCAATCCCAAACGAGTTTCATCGTCGTCTCGCGTGAAGACTAGAAATTCTTTCGAAAAGGGACCCAGTTCGGTTGCTCCCTTTATTATATATCCATTCCCCCTTTCCCGCTTATTTATATTATCAAGTATATTGTTCATTTCGTAAACTGGGCGAAATGTCTCCCAAAACGTGGTTTCAGAAACTACTGAGTCGAAGAGATGCATCTGAAGATACGCTGACGGAAGAATCGAAGGATCATGTAAAGCTACACCGTAGTCGTAGTTCCACATGGAAGAAATTCGATTTTGGTGCAAATTTAAAATCCACCTTCTCTCTGCGAAGAAAGCGAAGTTCCGTGAGCGAAACGTTTACAGAATCACGAAATTGTGGATCGCAAATCGAAACTCTTAAGAACGAAGATGCTCGCAACGCCCAGGGCAATTCCTCAGTAGACCTCGGGGTCCTTACGCTCAGTCGCGCGGAATCCCCACTAGATTCAGGGAAATACTTAACGACATCCGACGATAACATTAAGCCGAATCTCGACTATCGAACAAATATAAGCTCATCAATTTCTATTCATTCTCTGGAATTTTACCCCAATCAATACTTCCCGAGCTCTCCACCACGCTCAGTTTACCCTTCTAGACACTCTCCTTCTCCCTCTAGATTCTCGTTTGATGAATCAACAAATGATCAAGAGGAAGGTGTGCTTCGGAAAAAGTCTTTGTCCAAATTCTTAGGAACGTCGAATTTGGAAATTTTCGTTGCTACTTGTCCTTCACCGCAAATATCGGAAATAAGTTCCAACGTGGCATCTAACGGCGAACAATATGACTATTTTCGCAGACCTTCGTCTTTGTATTCCGCTGCCTCCTCACAGGCTACAACTTACCTCAAAAAAGGATTAAAGGTTACAATCGAAGGCGAAGAGAATCCTGATATTTCGGTGTGGGATGTGTACGATCATCCATCCTTGAATATGATTCGAGATCACGAAACGATTCAAAAACCTCGCGAGAGAGCTGCTTCGCTTCGAACCGTGTCGTCAAACCACTACTACACCGATCGAACGCCGCGATTACATAGTTATTCTTCGTTGAGATTGTCATCGAGCGATGTTAGAGCAATTCGATTCCAGAATCAATCAGATTTTCTACATCGCAGAGACAATGTTGCATTACGACGGTCGTTTACTACTGTGAACTCGCATCTTAATAATGTACATAATTGCAGTGACAGTATAATGGAGGAAGACGGATTTATAGGCAAGCGAATTTCTAGAACAGCAGAGTCGGATATATCAAACACATTAACTGCCATCAGCGAACAAAATAGCCCGACGTCTCCAAAACTACAAGAAATTACGAACGCGTTTAATCGAATATCGGTAATTTCATTGCAACCGGATTCCGGGACTACGTTTGATATCATTAAATCGGATGATAAAATATCAGTGGAATTGGTTCGACGACACTCGGTCATTACCAAGGCTTCGCAGAGTATCGCTGATTTGATGAAATCTATTGGACGATCTGGTAGTTTAATTCGCACTTTCAGCAAAAGAAGGCAAAAGAATGTCTCCGAAGTCATCATGCCAACAGAGATCTCGAAAGATGTTGAAGTATACGTGCTACCCCCACTACGATTTGCAAGCAAGGCTGATAAAGGAAATCAGTGTGATGATTAAATATTATAAAGACATTTTTTATTATATACTATATGTATTTGGTCGTAATTTTTTGACTGCTTATTACTTTTGTTTTTTGAGTAAAAATCATTGTATTATTAATTGAGAATTATTTTTAGACACAAAAAAAAGAAATTTATTTACATTCGTAAACATTGATACCGAAAATGAAAATTTATAAGAAAACAAAGGTTTGCTATTTACTTCTTGTCGGAGAGAAGCAAGGGCATCAAATCACTCAAACTAAATACACCAACAAGTCTGTTTACATGATCTACAATCCAGGCACGATGAGTTCTGGTGGCGGTCATTTTTTCCATTGCATTGATCAAAGTTGTGGTTGGGTGAACGACGAATGAGGGTGCACGATCGTTTCCGGCATTTTCAAGACCTTGCGCGGCTCGTATTTGAGCAAAGAAGCGGAAAGCGTTGTCGTATAATCTTCTCCAACCACCGCGACTTCCGAGGACTTCCTTGATATCTGTCATGCTAATGTTCCCACACAATCGATCGTACCCATCTGCGCGATCAACAATTGCCACGGATGAGATTTCGTTTTGATGCATTAAGAATAACGCTTCCAAAACCTGGATTTAACAATTATTAGTTATCGTGATTGTTAGAAGCAAATCAAGAACACAATAAATGTGCTTACCGTATCTTGCATGGTGATGCTGACGACGTTGCCCTTTACAAAATTCAACTCTTCAAGCGTCTTGGTTCCCAAATCCCAAGTGTGCGGATATTTCGGGCTGGCCAATTTGCCAAGATGTGAAACGAGATACGAAGCGATACTCGACTGACTGAGAATTCCAATAAATCTGCTGCCGCCAGCAGAATCACTGTCGGGACTCGGTGGTTGAAGAAGAACTACTCTGTGAACGCGGTTGGCGACCATTTCTTTCACGGCGGACAAGATTGGGGCATCTGCATTTACACCGACGAGTTGGTTACGTTGTGAGAGATTTGAAACGTATTTTATTTGTACACCTTGACGATCGTTTACGGCACGTTTTACTATATCAGTAATTTCCTGTGGGAGTAATGAAAGCGTTAAACGAAATGCAAAGAACAAAATTTATGAAATTTCAATTACCCATTCCGAATCCGGTTCAAATCCACCTTGTTTCGGCACCTTATGAAGAACTTCCAAAACAAACGCAACGAGATCTCTGTAATCCAACATTCCAACAAACCCTCCTTGTTTATGATCATACACTGGAGCCGACGAAATACGGTAAGCCGCGAGAGCAGCGCAACCTTCCTGCACACTCAAATTCGAGTCTAGACATACAGGCCGTTCCGGGGGAGCGTTTGCGCCGGCAACTTGTGTACGGTCGGCTAATGACTTTTTGATTAATTCGCCGCACGTTTTTGTTGATAGCAGAGCTACGGTTACAGATTCAGTTGAAGATGATTTTGTGTCAATATTGCTAGACATTATTATTTATATATGTGTGGTTTTTTGATTTTGGGAGGGCGAAAGGTTTAAAGTAAAGACGGAAAAAAGTATGACAAAAAACACGTCACATCCGCTATTGGATTTTGACTCATTTGGTCATGAAATTAGCAGTCTTCGTGGTTATCAAATCATAAGCAAAAATATTTAACTTTTTGAAATCGCAACTATTAGTAGAACTGCTGGCGCTGGGTTATGAGAAATTTGAATTTATCAGATCAGGTTCCAGTGTGATTAGGGATGATTCGATTACTTTTTTACGACGAAAACTATTCGGAAAAGAACTTCTTCCCATGTTAAATTCCATTTTAATGCGATTTGGATGCAATTATAAATATTTAGTTATATATTGCTAACTTATCCCGTTGATGGATGCTTCCGTTGTCTAGTGGTTATGATGTCTGTATCACACACAGGAGGTCGGGCGTTCGATCCGCCCCGGAAGCAGTTTCATTGTTTTTTGAAATTTGAAACATCGCTTTTCAAGCTCTTTCTGTCTTCTTTTTTTTTGGTGGTTTGCGAAGCGCGTTCGTTGAACACATGGATGTAATTTGACAGTGTCAGAAAGTTATCAATAATGGAGATTAATGGTTGCAATTATTTCATCGCAGAAGAATTTCTAATCGACGGTGGAAATGAATCTGGTACTTATTCTGTTCATATTATTTTATAAATAACTGAATTTATGAAACAGTTGCATCTCTCGAATTAAACTCGGAATCAATCTGCACAATATACAATTTCTATAATACTATATCCCCGTCACTCTCCACATCAGCCAATTCAACATCAAACGCAACAACTACGTCCAAGAAATCCAAAAAATCACTTTTATCCAAGCTACTCTACAACCAAATCCCAACACCGTTAATTATCCCAACAAAGATCCCCACATTAATCCACAACAAAGCCAACGTGATACATTTTTCATTATCGATAAAACATTCTTTATTTTCGTTGTATTTCACGGCGCCGATAATTTGTTTTGATGCGCGATGGTTTGAACGGCTAAATGGTGAATTTGAACTGTTTTTAGTTGTTTCGTTTGAATCGGAGATTTTGTATTTTGATTTTGGACGGGCGTCGGTTGTGAGTGTTGGGTTGAATGGGAATGGTGGGAAAACTATTGCGGGCAGTGGGCCGGAAATTTTGAAGTTTGTGGATAAGACGTACTGTCTAGGTGTGTTTGGGAAAGTCGTTGCTGTGTTTGATGTTTTGAAAGGTGATGTTGGCTCAGTTACGTATGATTCTAACGGGATTGTTGGGTAAATCAACTATCTTATGTTTTTTGTTTTGAAATCTAACTGATTGGACACTTTTCATAGATCACCGATATCGCAAACGAAAAACCCAATCATCACAATCCCATTCTCAGCAAAGATTAATTCAATTACAATCTCGCCTTCAAACGACTACATAACCATCGCATGTGGATCAAAACTATACCTTTATACAGTCTTCACACCACCAGAACCTGCCACGTTAAAATTGTCTCTTGTCGCAATATACTCTACTTACTTTGGCTCGTACATTTCGTCGTGCTTCCCTGCAACAGTGTCGGCGAATTTACTGCTATCGTCAAGTCAAGATGATTTGATTACGATCTACAAACTTGCACCGTTGAATTCGAAAATCTTAAGATTAACCGGTTCAAAGTCTTGGATAAATGCGATGGGTATACTTGACGGTATGGTGATTGCAGGCGGAGAAGATGGTAGGCTATATTTCTGGGAAGGTAGTGGTGTAAAGCGTAAACGTGGGAATCCGTCGGTTGTGAATCCAAATGGGGTGGAAATTAAGATTATAGGTGGAACTGAGAATGTGCTGGTATTCGGCGCGCATTCGAGGAAAGATGTTACGGAATTACCTGCGCTGAACGAGTTTAAGATCCACGTATATCCTATCACGTATTTGGCGGTGTTTGATGATTTGTTTGTGAGTTTGGATAAGAGTGGGAATGTAAAGGTTTGGAAGAGATTTGAAGAAGAGGTTGTTGATGATATTCTTGTACCTGAACATATTATTACAAACTGAACATCTTTTTGCCGTGCTTTTCAGCTGTGATTTAATCTTTATTCTAATTGTAATTTTTCTAATTCTTGAAGAACCGTGGACTCTGATTCCATTTTTTGAATCTAAAGATGCATTTTTAATTTCTTAATAAATACTATAATAAAAACAAAAATATTACCTGTGTTAATTCCAATTTTTCACCAGCGTCTCTGCGGACTTTGATTTCGGCGATTTGCTTTAATTTCTTGTTCAAAGCTTTGATTTTCTTCTCCTTTTCAGTGGCATTACTAGTAATAACGGCGGGAGGTGGAGGTGCTGGTGAATTCGCGGCCGGCGAATCAGAATCCCCAGCTTTTTTAGCCTCTCGTTTCTTCTTATTCTTCAACGCAGTCTTTGACAACTGCTCTTCCTCTGCCATTCCCGGAATCGTCGTTGCAGTGGATTTAACACTTTCAAACGGAGTGTCCAAATCGGCTGATCGCAGACTAAACGTTGCTGGTTTTCCTCGAGCGCCTGGTGGTCGATACGCTCCAACTTTCTTTTCTACCTTCACTTCGCTTGCAGCACCATTCGCACTGTTGCCAGCCCATTTTGGCGGAACTTCAGTGATTTTACTTCGTTCGTCCAAATCCGGCTTCCAACCAACCTCAAACAGCTCCTTAACTTGAATACATTCTACTAAAATACCACTTTTATGCCATATCTTAATCCCGTTATCGACCTTTAACCGTTTATACATAATCGCAGTCATAAAGAAATCCGTATACGGATCCCACTCACAAAAACTCGAGTTTTCTGCATTTACTGTAGCGACCTTTTTAATACCACCGCTGGATCCTGCTCCATTCACAGAAATCTCAAAAATATCCAACTCTCCGGACAAGTTTCCGAATCCACCGACCAAAATATTCCTCCCATCCTTACTCCATCGGATCGAGTTACGTGGTCCCTCAACAACCTCTGCAACTTTCCGTCCGAATCCATCAAATATCCACGTCTTCGACGGCATACTTCCAAAACACACAATAAATTCATTCTTCTTTGGGTTCCAATGCACATCATGTACCGCACCTTCTTTACCTCCCGAAACTTCCGTCGGCGCCAATCCAACTTTCTGATCAACCCCAGAAACTGACAACAAAAACAAATTTGTGTCCCCATAATACGATTTCCCCGTCGTATCCATATCAGATTTCGTCAACCCCAACAACGACGTACCAACGAAATTCCAAAAAAACGATATCGAATCAGCTTTATAGAATGATTTCGACGCTAACAGCGAATGCGACGTGAAATCGAATAATTTCAAAGCACCCGGTGCTTTTGCTGACTGTTTTGTGAACACGGCTAACAGTGGACGTTGACCCTGAGATAGCGAGTACTGCGATACAACGGATTTTGAAAATTTCGTTGTGGTGGCTGTAGGTGAATCAGGATTCAGTTTGGAAATATCGTAAATGTGAATTTCAGAGTCTACTAATCGCGTGAAATGTGATTCCGTCGCGGTGAATTGCGGTTGTGAGAGTGATTTGGCAGAAAATTCAAATAGTAGCTTGGCGGTGGTGGTTTGGTAGATTTTCTGGTTCTTAATTTGTGGTTCGTTGTTTGCTGGTTTTTGGTATCGCTCGTGGACGCAAATATATGATCCCATAGGTGAAAATGTAGCTGCGAGTGCTGATTTTGTTTGAAGGGTAGATACTTCTGTATTTGATTTCGTTTCAAATATCTTTATGCTGCGAAATGCATCATTCTGATTTTGAAAAACATTTGAATATAAGAAGAATTGTCAACATACCAGGTGCTGTAGATCCAAGCACAGTAAAGACCATTATCACTGTATACGAATGATTTTACTTCGTCGGGGGATTCGAGAAGGATTCCAAATGAAGGTGAACCATTCGCAACTTTAATTCCAAGATTCTCGATATCTGAATTACAAACCAAAATTACGATTAGCAGGATGTTAAGGAATGATTACTCTGAAGAATTACAAGTAAATTGTGACATTTGGAAACTCTTTTTTTTTTTTTTTTGTTTGGTTGACAAGTTTGGCAATGCGAAATTGGACATCCGCTCAACTCAACACACAATCCGAATCGGAAATTCAATCAATTAGATTATTCGACAGATTTATCAAGGAAATTCTAGGCCTCAAAGTACACGACAGTGTTTGATGATTACACCGCGAATTTTGCCAGTGCATTCAAGTTATGAGCTCTGATGACCAAAAAATATTATCGAGCGGATTATACCAATTTCTAATTTCTCCCATAACTCTAAATTTTCTCTGATATCCGGTGAACAATACTGATGGATTTTGACGAGAAGAAATTTGTTTTGCTTCGAAACTGCACATATCTTTACGATTGAATCCATCATTCAATGGAAAACGAACACGGCAGAAGTATACTTGATTTACCGGATGAAGCAATAATCTACGTAACCTCTTTTCTACGTGGTGTTGAACCGTGTGCGCTTACAATTATCATCCTCGGTTTAACTTGCAAAACCCTCTTCGCAATTCTATCTCCGATGCTTTTCAAAACTTTTGAATACGACGCTAACAGATTCGACGAACCTCGTGACGGTTACTATTTCAAAATACTTATGCAGAACGTACAGATATGTTCAATTTTGAATTATAAGATGAAAGACAGACCGCTGAATCTTCTACCTTTTGAGAATCGAGATCTTTAATCTTGAAGTCGATTATTTCAGTTGTTCCGACTATTTTACAACCGGTCGCTGTACAGTATTGTGGGTTGCAGGAACTGACTTTTTCGACTACGTTGACGTCGGAGACTTTAACTGCGCTTGAGAGCATTTGTCAAAACTTGAAATCTTTGACCTCCATTACGCTATCCGTCGGTTTTGATAGCGAGCGCGATTCTGATAGCTTGGATCGGTTTGCGTTATCAATATCGAATTTGAAGAATCTGCAAAATTCAGCATCAGCACAAACTACACTTACGATGATTCTCAAGCAAATTAAACTCAAAAGATAGTCTGCGCGCTTGTATTCGTCGAAACTTTAACTGAGATAGTGTTGTCAATCAACGACCTAACCCTATTCACCGTTGCGTTATCAAAGATTTTATCGTTCGGACGATTAAAAACGTTCAAAGCAATATCTGTTGCGATACCGAGCTCGTTATTCGATGCCATACACGGCTGCCATTTCCTACGAACCTTACAAGGACGAATATATCCTTCCGATTGCACACAGTTTTTCAGCGGGTCGCGAATTCCACCTAGACTTATACTCTCGATTGATCCGGTACCTCACCGAGTAGCACTTAATCCAGCAGACTATGCAATGACCGATTTCTGTGGAAATCTTGACGGTGTGCAGTATATTTCCGTACAAACACCGTACATGCTAAATCCTTGCTTTTACCACGAATTAACAAAATGCACAACTTTGCGTGAATTGCGACTCGGTGGGAGCTATTTTAAGGATTCGAAGTTTGCCCTTGCAGATATTTTGAATGGATCCAAGTCGTTACGGATGGTTCATGTTGAAGAACACGAATACCTTCGACTATTTTTTTCAAATCGCTTGAAACAAATTCTTTTGTGACTTCTCTTTCGGTTGAAGTTTCTGATGGTCGGCGAATGGAGAGCGTATATGAAGTACTTGAGAAAAATTCACGGTTGGAATCGTTTACGTTATATCTTAAAGATTCGTTTGCCAAATACATTCCACCTTGTATCGCTGCGGTCATGAATCATCCTTCAAGTTCGATGAAAGCCCTTCTATTTTATGGTTTTCATAGTGGGATGGAGTTTAAAGTTAACCGCGTTGGAGGAAAGATTTCTGGTCTTCACAATGCCGCCTATTTGCGAAAATTGAATAATCTTGGTTGGAAAAGCAGTGGAGTTCGGAATTTATTCAATGCATGGATTTTGGCTGGTAGCGACTGGCAGATCGACAGGATTGTAATTGAGGAACTCACCGTTGCAGAACTGAAGGATGTCAAGAAGAGTTTAAACTCTGCGAGTATTTATTCCGGTATTTGCTCCAAGGAAAAACACAAATTTAGTTATTTGGATGGAGAGTTTTGTTTTTGGAATGATAAATTGCTAAAAAGTGAAATGAGTTCTGATGTTTTTGATAATATATGAATCTATCTCCTCTATTTGAAATATTCATATCAATTAATTGTCTTCGAAAGTGATTACTTTACGCTTCACATCTTTTTCCCAACAACTGAATGAACTTCGAAAAACGTCTCATTAGCAACGCACTCCTCCAAAGCGCTCGATACCAACTCGTCGTACGCTTTCGAATTTAGTTGTAGCATCTTTTGCAAGATCGGTCGTAAAATGTTTTGATAATTGTCTCGAATGTTTTCCATGTGTCCCAGTCCGTGATAACTACCCCATCCAATCTGCCATATAGAAACATCTGAGAATTAATGCGTTTACTAGAATTCTGTTTTCTTTACCGGACAATGAGCAGCCGTCGTTGAGATATTGGTAAACCCGCCGTTTTTCAAAACGGTGGGAAGTTTGGATGCTTTTTCAATTTGACGTTAATAAAATAAATCAACATTAAAACCATTTAAACAAAAAGTAAATCTAACTACTTATTTGCATATCCAATCTGTTTGCTTCCATTGCAATAATCCCAGTTTCGTGCAATTTTTTGTAATTGTCACCCATTTTTTGAAAATTAATATCAAACTAGTTCCCAACGGCAATATATATTGATCATGCCATTGAAAGAAATATCTAAATGGATTTTACCTCAACGAATTCAACGAACCCACCCGGTTTTAGAACTCTATTAATTTCTTTAATCGCTTTGGTCCATTTGTTTTTTGGTATGGCCGCAATAAGCAGTCTTTGATTCACAACATCAAAGTAGTTATCCGGATCTAATATCAGGTTGTATTAGAAGAATAAAATGCTTGAAAGGGGTTGAAAAATTACATGGAAGGCGATCCAGTACATTTCCCACTTCGAATTTCATATTTGGCATCAGATTTAGACCATCAACTGCTTTTTCATTAATATCCTTAATAAACAAACTATTAACATGGGTCAAAAATCTCGAAAAAAAATAAATTCAAACGCTACCACAGCGTAAAACGTAGAGTTTGGAAATTTTTTGGCCATCGCAAAGCTCCACGAACACGCACCACAACCAACATCCAAAACTTTGATTCCGCTATTCAATTCATTGGTAATAGGCATTTGGAATAAACTAAAGGAAAGAAAACCTCAAACCAGATTAGTTTGTGCCTTGGACCCTCAAGTGCTTTTTTTCAGAATTATTACCTTCCAAACGCAACCGTGAAAAGATCATGTTGTTTTTTTAAACGATCTTGTTCTTTGTTTCCAAAGGGAAGCGGGTATGGGTTGTGTGAGGAATCGAATTTGTCCATTGATGTTGTCTTTTGTAATTTTTCAGGAAGGAACTTTTTCATTTTCAGTTTCTTTAAGAGTCAGGATCTAAAATTTAAGTACCGTGGAAAAGTATTGGGGGTTAGGAATTGCTTTTGTTGACACCAATCATTTTTCACAGAACCAATGATTCGACAATTCAAAAGGTTTTGGAGCGTTATTCAATTTGATATATTCTATCATGACCAAAAAAGATTTATTAAAATTGCAATACACTAATATACTCGTACATTGAAATAAAAATTATAAACACTCCACACATATTCTTGATTTTTCTGGATCGCATACGCACAAGCCCATAAAGCCGCGCTTACAACCAAAAGACCCCAAGTGTACCCAATCTGCTCCCAAGGCAACTCTGTAATTTTACAAATACCGTACAAAACTGCAAACGTAGCTCCAAAAAAACGAAACTGCATGATATCATGCACCGTTCCGAGATACAGCGTCACAACCAACGACACCACAACAATCAACTGTTTCAAAAGATACAGAAAACCGCCGGGGCGATCTCATGAAATCCATATGACTCGGACAAGATCATAAGATAATACGCGCACGTGCACCAGAAAAATACGCCAGTATTGAAAGGTTCAATAAAGATTCCGTTCCATTTCTTAACGTGGGCCGTCGTAAATATACAGAGTAACAAGAGCGAGGGAATTGCAGTCAGAGTAACGATATCAAATCCAATATAGAAACCTATCTTCGTATCGATAATAACAGCCACATCAAAGAGAGCCCACAATCCACACCAAACGCACAATACACCGATATTCGGAAGCTGGAGAACTACAGTTATGCCGAACACCAAAATCGTTAAAATCCACGGATAAATACTCCAATTATCTGGGAAATATTTGTAAAGACACCAATAAGTTGTCCCGCATAATGTAATCGCACCCGTTAATCCCACGTATTCTCGCAACTTACTTAAAGGCGGATGCGAATAAGCGTTCAGTAGAAGTGCAAACGACGCGATAAACGCAAAAATTTCCAACACGACCGCAGGAATCAACAACAGGTATTTTAGATACTCATAAGTCAAGGTAAGAAGCGCAGCGGTACCTAAAATTATAGAAATGAACCAGATTACATTGACGAACGTAATGAAATTGGTTAGTTTAGTTTTGTTTGGTAAGGTGGTTAACACTTGACACAGGGTTTTCATGCACGGGATTTCGATTGGAGATTGAAGATTGGGGATGTTTAGAATTTTGGCCGTCCAGGAACTGAGAACCGGTTGTGAAATATCGCCGGCTTCAGCTAATTCTGAGAGAAGTTGAAGTTTCAAACTGGTAGCGAGTCCTAGTGGAGGGGATAGCTGTTTCGCAGCAGAAAGAAACGGGACGCAATGAATGCAATGAGGTGCATCGACGGTATTTGGTTCCGTGGAGGGAAGAAGTCTCTGGAGTTCTGAATTGGAATTCCTTGACGGAAAATGCCTTTCCATTTTGTGATTTGCACGAACACAATGTTCACTTATTGATTTCAAAACCGTATTAGAGGAGATCTGGTTATGTGAAGCGTGAACGATAAATCGTTTGATTGCATGTTTATATTTATTGCCAAAAATATTCAGGATTCTGTTGAATCACATACCCACACACCCACAATGTGATACTTGCAAATAAAATACCCCACGCAACTCCCATCTTTTCCCACGGTAACTCAATAGTTTTACTCAATCCATACAAAACAGCAAATGTCCCTCCAATATTCCGAAACTGCTCAATGTCATATACCGTACCAAGATACAAAGCAGCAACTAACGAAACCAACACGATCACCTGATTCACAATATAGATCACAACTCGCCTCTTTGCATAATATCGAAACGATTGGATCAATATTGCTAAAAGATACACAAACGTGCACCAGAAAAACACACCCGTTCGAAACGGTACAACAAATTGCAAGACACTTTGAAAATTCGTAATATGAGCGGTCGTGACTACAGCAAGTAAAGCGAATGATGCGATCGCAGGTTTTAATGTTGCGTCTGTGAATCCAATGTAATAACCCCACGGCATCGCACCGAACAGAAATCCAAACGCTGCCATACAACTCCAAACGCATAGAACTCCAATGATCGTAGCCCGCAACTTCATTGTGATGCCGAATAGCAAAATCGTGAGAACCGATGGATAGGATGTTTCTTTCATCAACGGAAAGTATTTGTGAAGACACCACACAGTAATCACACATAGCATGATAGCACCGGTTAGGCCAACGTAATCACGTAGACTGCTAGAAAGTGGGTGCAACTTTGCATACCTCAAAACGATAAACGACACAGCAAACACAATTGTCTCCAACACCACCGCGGGAATTATCAGTAAGTAAACAAAGTAATGATGAGTTAGAGTGTAAAGAGCAACCGCACCCAGAACTATCGAGATAAACCAGATTATGTTCACGAAAGTGAGGAAACGTAATATAGTGCGTTCAGAGATTGTAATTAGTACGTGACTCACGTTTTTGCAACAGGTAATATCCATCGCAGGTTGCGGGATTGTAATATTGAGCAATACAGACGCCCAGTAGTTCAGAGCAGTATGAGAGATATCACCGGAAACCGCCAACTCGCATAATTGTTGAATTTTGTAATGGGTGGCAAGGGCCGCAGAGGAGGACATATTTATTGCAGCGGAAAGGAACGGAACGCAGTGAGTGCAATTTGGATCATCAATTGAACATAACATGTCTTGGAAACTCATCTGAAGTTTTCGAGTTGCTTGGGGTAAAACGCCTTTCCAAAAAAACTGTTTTTGTGTTTTCAATTTGCGAGAAAAAATCAAAACATAAAAAGTAATACTTATGATGCGCACTGAATTTTAACTTTTAACCGGCTTATAACTTGTCCATGGAAGATTGGAATAATCAATATTTCCAACCCGGTCGTTATAAGTTTTCGACCTGCGTGAAAAAAATATTAAGGAATCCATGAAACAACTGACAAAAAATATTCTCAAATACCTTACGAACGGCGCCAACTCTGCATAACACTCGACCAGATCAATCATACTTTTCTCTCGCTCTTGGCAACTGGCAACATCCCGTAGCTTTCTCGCTTCTTCTTCTTCAGCAGTCAAACTAACAACTTCTTCCCAAAACTCCGGTTCACTCCATTTCTTTGTACGGCTCTTAAAGTTTTCCACCGCAATTTCGTATTTCTGCAACTTCACTTTGTACTCTTCGGGATCTTTCGGTTCGTGTGTTGGTGGGATGTATTTGTACCCTGAAGCGGGTGGATCTTTGGCCGCATCTTTTTCTTTTTTCTTGGTGGACGCGGCGGTTGCAGGATCGAGCACGAAAGCAAATGCGGGGGGAATGTTATCTTTGGATATAAAATTCAACAATTCGGCATCTTTTACAAAATGTACTTTGTTTGCGACCACCGGATCTAGCAATGGTTTAACCAGCGACCAAAATCCTTTAAAATTTCTGGCATTTTAGTCACAAATTGAATAAAATTAATAAAATCAATAACCTTGAAACAGCCATGGCGCATTTAAAATCATAATAGCGCCTAAACTTTCCGGATAGTGAGCTTCTAAGGTGGATACCAAAAATTTCGTAAAGTTCAAGTCCTAAATAGATTAAAAATCTCAAATGAACGCGCCAAAAATTAAACAATCCAATAAGCTTACCGAATTCGCCGGACCAAAGCCAGTTAAATCGAAAATTAAAGAGGCAGTTTCAACAGGCTTTTTCATAATCAGCCGTCCGTCCTCCAACATTAGCGCCGTGAGTCTTTGAGTTTTTTGTTGGTCCACTTTGTTCTTATCATGCAAACGAACATGGATAACCCTATCAATTGTAGCTACATAAAAACATCCATCTTCAAGTATCTCCCATAATACTTACGCAATCGGTCGTCCTTCCAAATCAACACCTGAAAAGTAAACCTTACCTAATAACAACTCTTCTTGATCTAAGATCTCCTCTCCCGTCTTAATCAACTCTAACAACCCAAACTCTTTCCTCCACTTTAAAGAATTTAAAAACATTTGCATTGATTTCTCAAAATCCCATTTCCGAGCACGAATGAATCGTAATATCAAACAGTCGGGATGATCGTACCCGAATATCTGACATAGAGCGTGAAAGCTTGGCAGAGAAGGTTGTAAAGGTTCTTTTGGTTGTGAAGTCAAAGTTGGTTTGGTGGATTTAGAAGGTGGTGGAGGGGAATCTAGGGTGTCCAATTCAATTATCAATTTATGCCAGAATTTGCGAAGTATCTAAAAAAGCAATATAGTGTAAGAGTTAATTATCGTAATATGCATGCTGTTGGAGTAGTTGCTGAGAAAAATGTAATTGGGGAGATTTTCGGTTGGAAGTTGGAGGAGAATGACTCTGAATTCTAAATACCTTTGATTGTTGAACATCCAAATTATCTATTTCAAAAGTAAGCAAGTTTAATAACACATAACATTATATAAAATAAAATAATGTTTACAAACGTGTCCGGGTAGTTCCATTCTGTTCTTTTACGCCCTTTCCGTCGTGCAAACTGTCAAAGAATGACAACAAAGATCGCCGACGCTCTGGAACTTGCTTACATCGACACCGACATTTATCAAAGTAAACGATTATGGTTGCCTATTGGTTCGCGGGGCGTTTTCGGCGGGCAAATCATTGCTCAAGCGTTATCCGCTGCGACAAATACGGTTGATAAGCAGTACATTGTGAATTCGTTGCAGAGTTATTTTTTACTTCCTGGAGATAATAAAGTTCCGATCTTGTATCGTGTTATTAGAGTTAGGGATGGTATGTATCATGAAAATTTTGTTTGAATTTGAAATTATGAGTGGGTCGATTGGGACAATGCAACGCTGGATCTAAACTGAGCGTCAATATTTTAATGCGCGAAATTTATTTTATTATTATATATGATTATTATAATCTGTGCTTATAATGCTATCTTTTATGATAGGGAAATCATATTGCACACGATTAGTCAACGCAATACAAAATGGGAAAGTAATCCTGACTGCTGCGTGTTCATTTCAAGTTCCCGAGAAGTCTGAATTAGATCATCAGGTATTATTTATTTCGTCCGGTCATTAATCTTTAATTGAATGATATTTTCGTTTTTGCAGTATCCCATGCCTAAAGTTCCGTTTCCAGAAGAGATTAAAAGGTTCATACTTCACTTTCGAATTTCTGATATTAAGTTGATCGAATTTAATCGGATTATAATTATCAGCACCCAGGAGACGCTTCAGGAATGGGCCGAAAACAAAGTTATTCCCGAAAAATACCGTGAATTGATTCGAATCAGATTAGAGGAGGTAAATACTCGGAACTGCTTCTCAGTTTTATCATTTTACAGGTAATAATTGTCACTATAGCCCATCCCTATTGAATTCAAAAAAGTGGTTTATCCGAAGCCGGAAGATTATATAAATCCCGTGAAAACCGAACCAAAACAAGTAAGCTTAGACCTTGACTTTTAAATTTGAAATTTTGTTACTGATTTGAACCTTTATAGTGCGTTTGGATGAAATCGAAGCAAACCTTGCCAGACGATATTCGCTTTCATCATGTAAGCGACTTTCATTTCAGAAATGATCCTTAGCTTGAAAATATTTATTCTTTTGCTTTTTGTTTTCCGTAATTCACTATTTGCAAAAGGTTGTTGCTGCTTATTGCTCGGATCACTATTTGTTATCCACTGCCCTATTTGCCCACGGAATCACATCATTCTCAAACCCACGGCTGAACATGATTGCATCTTTAGATCACGTTATTGTACGTTTCTCGTATGCGTTTTCATTTTATAATTTCCCGTAGCTGAAAAGAAATATTTTATTGCAGTGGTTCCATGCACCATTTCGCGCCGATGAATGGTTACTATTCGAGATGGAAAGTTCAAGAACTATTGGTGGACGAGGGTTAACTTTTGGAAGGTTCTTTACGAGAGATGGGAAGTTGGTTATGAGTTGTGCACAGGAAGGAGTGATCAGAGTTTCTCCGCAAAAGTCGATTTCAGAGAAAAAGAGAGAGTTGATCTCTGACCCAAAAATTTCTAAACTGTAAAGACGGAAAAATAATTGGTGTAAATAATTATGAATCAAATCTGTCTGTTTTTCTTCATCAGTAAAGAGAATGATCAAATTTAAATTAGAAACATTGCTCACCATCGCTGCAAATTTTCTTTGATTGGTTTGCAGCCATTCTACTTGAAAATAAATTATTCTCATTCACAAAGATGCATATTCCCACGCACAATGCTTTAGTGGAGACTGTAAAGTTGAGTGATACTGGAACAACAATTCCACCCCTGTTTGTGAAACGTAAAATTTTATGGACGAAGAAGACATCAATGCTAAACCGATTTTAGGATTCAAATATTCGGAAGCTTCGCAAACCTCCATCACCTTAACGCCAAACCACGGCTCTCGCAACATTTTATTTTTCCGAAACGACGAATTCTTTGAAAATTGCTGGGTTGAAATTTTAGAACCGCACCACGATTCCAATAAATTGTACGCAAGTTGTCGAGGTTTGCCCACTGAAACCTGGGTAGATTTGAATTTAGAGGATTTAGGGCTCGAAACGAACGACTTTACCGGTGGAGGATTGTTTAGGGGTAACGTTGGAATTCAAAAGTTGATAGGATCTGGTTGGATGACTTCGGATCAGCGGCAAAAAAATTCTGTGGTGATGCTGGTTTGCGCAGGGACGAAAGGTTCTGATTTGTGGAAGATTAAAAAAGTTTCGGTGAACTCGGACGTTGATATTTCTGAGCTGATTTCGAAGTTGTTGAAGGACGATAATCAAATTGCTGCGAGTAATTTAATTGTGCCTGTGATTCAACCGCAGCGAGTGGTTAGTGAGCAAGGAGTTTACTTTGTTGGCTAAAGGGGTTACGAGACAAATTTTGATATTATGGACAATTTAATAAAGAGACCCTCGAAAATGTTGAGATATAAGGAATATCCGCATTGGAATTTCAGAGTGTAGAACTTTATTCAATTAAAATTAAATTAAAAGGTGCGAACTCATCCAAAGATTTTATAAAATTGGGTCCGTTCCATTCCAATCAACGACAGCGTTTGTCCATTTAGTTCCAATACATAATTCTAAAGGCGGTACATCGCTATCTTCTACCTCTCTGCTATTGCTCAAGAACCGACCATTTTTAATTCTTGGTAAAACAGACAACGTGAGTTTCATTTCGGAATCTTGGTTAGCTAGACCATCGTAATAAATCAAGTCTATGTTTCGTGTTGGAGAAAGTTCAGGAATCGGTGTTGTCGCTGAGAATAAAACGGTAAAGTGAGATTCGGAGCAAACGATGAAAATTGGGTATTCGGGATTCTTGTAGTATTCTCCAACCTGAAATTCACATTCTCATTTTAAATACAAAAATAATTTGTGAAAATAATAGTTTTTCACTTTTAAAGATTTGTAATGTTCAAAAAGGGATAAAAATCCAAACTCGGGTTGACTTTTCACCCCTTTTAACACTTTAAAGTTTGAATTGTCGCCTAGACGCACATCTCCGTCAAAAACATTCGATATTGCTTTTCCAAGTACGATTAAATTCACCAATTCCTTTTTTTTTTTAATAACCCATGCAAAAGAGATTTGATCGTTGTAGTATCAATTGGTACCTGAGTGCAATAGCCATGCTTGCCTATCAGTTTACATTCGGGTTCATCCATATCTTCATTTTGAATAACATCTAATCCGCGAGAAAGAATAACGGATATCAAAAGTTGTATCAGCCCATGATAACCTCCGCTATTGTTTGTGAACTACACGCAAAATATCAGTATAAAAATTCAGAACTAAAAACGCCCATAATTACCGATAAAATATTTGATGAAATAAACTGTTTCAGCTCTGTCAAGTTGTCGATTTGTGAGACTTCCATGCGGGTCGAGTAAATATCCCATGAAACATCGCTCTTTGGTATTCTGTTTTGAAAAAAGTTAACAGCGATGAAAAAACGATTAGATTTTTAACTACATAACAACTAAAGCTCGTCGATGTCGTGAACTGCACTTCCATATAATCTCGGATAACCCTTCAATGAGTGCCCCTTGAGTTTGTTTTAATGAAAATTGCAACTTGTTATCTCTAAAAACAAATAGGAGTTTTGTAAAGAAAAGTTAAATAAAGATTGCTTACTTTGTTGCAGATGTTTTTGATTTAAACAATAAGTTCTTCAACACGTAGCATTGAACTGCGGCAAGTAATCCGCACGGACCTCCCTGGAAATTACAATACATTAAAGGAAAAAAAAATTACTCGCTGGAACACTGAAAACTTACGTTGATTTGAACTAAACCATACTTCAAGTCCTCAACGGAGCTAAAAACAAAACCCTTGTTTTTCCACTCTTCCCCAAAGCTTCCAATTTGATTTCCTCTGTTTGTCAATCCATCCGGACATAATAATCGGTTTATTTTTGTAACATCCGAAGAACTTAATTTAATCTTTTGAACTCTGGCAGCATTCGAGTTGGAAACCGGTTGTATAATCTCGATATTCGTTTCCACTTGAAAATCCTCGTCATCGGTGAAGTTTTCCGATATTTCAAGGTCGTTTAATATCTTTGAATTTGGCGATTTTAATTTTTCTTGTGTCGGGCTGGAGGTATTCAGTGAAATCGTTGCATTTGACATTGAAAATGCAGTCCGATTAATCAAGTCGGCGTATTTCGCTTCTGTAACCTTTTGAGTCGAAGCTTGCACATTCGAGGACGAAAAATCTCCAAGCGGGCTTACTGCAATTTGAGAAGTATGAATTGTATTTAATCTTAGCTTTATTTGATTTCGTACCATTGTGCTGAGGATGCTGTCGTTGAGTCAGTCTCTCCAAGCTTCCCATCTGTTCCTTTTTTTGAGCCGAATCTTGTGATTTTGGTCTCAAAGTCGATTTCTCAGCCAACGCAGAAGCAATTACTTCCAAATAACTTTCCAATGGTATCGCTAAATCAAAAACTGATTAACGACGATCAAAGCAACGTTAAAAAACAAGTTAGGTTACTTTTTGCTTTATTGGATTTGATTAATTTCGCAATTCCGAGTGATTTTACTAATTCTGATCTGCTCGTTACTGGAGTGAGTTCACCCTTTAAAAAACGAATCACGTCAAATCCAAATCACAAATCAGCGGATCCACAATCCACAAATAATAACCCAAATTTTTTTCAACTTACAACTTTGCAATCTTCATTGAAGGCAGTCAATGTCCGTTTTAATCCTTTGGCGGAGAGAAATTCTTTAATTAATCCCAACGCAAGTTTTTCGGTAAAATTAGATTCGCAGCACTCTGCACAATCTCTTTTAAAAGAATTTGAATTCCCATGATTCGCATTAACGCATTTCGCAAAGGTTGCATGATCTGGATTGTTGTGTAGTTTTGTGGACATCAAAGCTTTTAAATTTCTTATGTGTCGCACGAATCAGTGAAACGTGGAAAGTTGGATTCTTTTTTCTCTTTGGAAAATGAAATTCATTGCTCGCTGTTTTCTAGTCTGCCTCTTATTAATCGGCGTGTTTGCCCATGAGCATCATCACCATCATCATCATGATGGACATGAACACCACGATGAGAAACCTCATATCGAAAGCGAATTTCATTACTCGAGTTTGCTTCCGCACGATAAACCAATCCTCATGACGTTTATAACCTTGTCAGTAACCTCGACTATTCCTATTCTTATTATTAGGTTTATACCGTCGAAAATTCCACAAGCTCTGCTGAATGTACTCAAAAATTGAAATTTTCTTTCGAACTCTTTCGTACAATTTTTATTTACTTGAATCTCATTCTCAGATTTTCGTCAGTTTCGCAGTTGGTGCTGTATTAGGTGACGTTTTCTTACATCTTCTACCGGAATTAATGGGTGCAGCGGCAATATCAGAATCGTCAGCAGCTCACCATCACAATCATTCTGATGAACATCACCATCACCACCATCATCATAGCTCCGCGGCAATGAATATCGGATTATACGTTATTGGTGGAATGATGACTTTTTTTGCGATTGAGAAATTACTCGCTTCGTTTGGTGCTGGACATAGTCATCATGATCATGACCACCACCACCACCACGATCACCATCACGGTCATGAAGGTCATAATCACAGTAATGACGAAAATCACAGTCATAGCAACGATGAACATCAACACAGTGATGTAGATGACGTACATCACGGTAACGGGGTTGTAAAGTCAGATTCGAAAGTTTCGCTTGAAGAAGAATCGAAAGCGTCGCCTAAATTGCGAAAACGGAAAGGAAAGAAGAATCAAAAGGAGAAAACTCCGGAACCAGAGAGCAAAAGCAAATCGGATGGAAAGAAGAAACATGGCAACCAACCCACGCCCGCGCAACTTACGCATGCGTATTTGCATACATTTGCCGGTGCTACGCACTGTTTTGCGGACGGATTAACTCTTTGCTTGTCGTTCATCGCTTCTCCTGCTGCCGGACTAACCACCGCATTTGCCGTTTTACTTCACGAAATCCCCCACAAAATAGGTGACTATGCAATTCTCCGAGGTAGCGGATTGTCTAAGGAAGTTGCGATCCGATTCATGTTTCTCGGTGCATCAGGATCGTTTTTGGGTGCAATTTTCGGTGCGTCAGTTTGGTGGTATGCAAATGTGTTTGCTACTGAGAAGATCGACGGAGAGAATAAATTTATTAGCAACAAAGTGATGCCGTTTACAGCGGGTGGGTTGGTTTACCTCGCTTTGGTTGGAGTTTTACCGGAACTTTCGCATACCCCGCGAGGAATCAACGGTGTTTTGCAGACGTTATCGTTGTTGTTAGGGATGGCGGGGGGTGTTTATGTGATGGCGAATATGAGTCATTGATAAAGCGGGTTTACTTTTGTGTATTTTTATGCCGTTTCTATTTACTGTACTTTTTGCTGAAATAATGCTTCCTGTGTATTTCTTAATCTTTTATTTTTAAGAATAAAAACGTTCTATTTTCTCTGTGAATTTCAAAAAATTTGCAAGATGATTGGAGAGTTTACTGGAATTTACCAAACCATACTGGAGGTGTCAAGAATATTCTAGTAATTGCACGTGACCGTGGATAAACTGGATAAAAAGATCAAATCACACACTCAACAATATTAATCATACAAAGCAATGGCTCTTAATCCAGAACAATTCACTGATAAAACAACAACCATCCTCTCAAAAGCGTCAACCCTCGCGCAAGAATACAACCACGTTCAAATATCACCGATCCACATCACCTGCGCGTTATTCGACGACGAAGATAAATTGTTGAATTCAATCATCCACAAAGCTGGAGGCGATCCCAAGATCTCGGAGCGTAAATGTAAAAGTATCTTGGTTCGACAAGCTGCTCAGACTCCTCCGCCCGATGAGATTACATTATCTTCTGATACTAGAAAATTACTGAAGAATGCGATTGATATTCAAAAGAAACAAAAGGTATTATTATTTTCTGTTTGTTCATATTTTCGGTTTGATGCTGCTCAAAACGACGTACTAAAATATACTTTTTTGCTATGTCATAGGATACCCACTTGGCTGTTGACCACGTTATTCTAGCGCTGTTGGACATTAACGAAATCTTCCGCGCATTCGAAGAATCTGGAGCGACCAAAAAGTCAATCGAAGCGGCAATAACGCAAATCCGCGGGAACAGACATGTTGATTCTCGTTCTGCCGATTCCACTTACGAGGTACTCAGCAAGTACGCCGTGAACATGGTTGAACTCGCTGCTCAAGGTAAACTCGATCCTGTTATCGGTCGCGATGACGAAATTCGACGGGTAATTCGAGTGTTGGCGAGGAGAACCAAGAATAATCCGGTCTTGGTTGGTGAACCTGGTGTTGGAAAGACGGCGATCGTGGAAGGATTGGCACAACGTATTGTGAGAAAAGATGTACCGCAAAGTTTACAAGCAAAGTTATTCTCTCTCGATATGGGTGCTTTGATTGCCGGTGCAAAGTATCGTGGTGAATTCGAGGAACGTTTGAAGGCCGTTTTGAAGGAAGTTAAAGATGCCGGCGATGTTATCTTGTTTATCGACGAAATCCACACGGTCTTGGGTGCTGGGAAGACTGACGGATCGATGGACGCTGCTAATTTGTTGAAACCAATGCTAGCAAGAGGAGAATTACGTTTAATCGGCGCAACAACTTTGGGCGAATATCAAAAGCATGGTATGTTTTATTTTTAAAGACATTCTTTTTGAACAAATTACTCATATGTTTTTATCTATAGTTGAAAAAGATCCCGCATTTGAACGTCGATTCCAACAAGTCATGGTTTATGAACCCAGTGTAGAGGCAACGATTTCCATCCTTCGCGGATTACGAGAACGTTACGAAAATCACCACGGAGTAAAAATCATGGACGCAGCCATCGTGCAAGCCGCCGTTCTTGCAACTCGATACATCACAAACCGCTTCAACCCAGATAAATCGATCGACCTTATTGATGAAGCGGCAGCAAATATCCGAGTGCAACTCGACTCACAACCGGAGCAAATCGATAACCTTGAACGTAAAAAATTGCAACTTGAAATTGAAGCCACGGCGTTGTCGAAGGAGAAAGATTCGGGGTCAAAGCAACGACTTGTGAAAGTTCAAGAGGAGATGAATAAAATCAACGAAGCGTTGAAACCTCTTAAAGCGAGATATGAAAATGAAAAGACTCGAATCGATGAGTTGCGTAAATTGAATTTGAAACTGGAGGATTTGAAGAATCGAGTCTCTGAAGCTGAGCGACGTTACGACCTGGCTTTGGCTGCGGACTTGAAGTATGGTGCAATTCCGGAAACGCAGAAACGCATTAGTGAGTTGGAACAACAGATGGTTGAAGAACGCTCGCAGGTGGATGCTTCGTCCGGGGAAACCGGTCGCAAAATTCTTTCCGACATTGTTGGACCCGAAGCAATTGCTGAAGTTGTTGCAAGATGGACCGGAATCCCAGTTGAGAAACTGAGCAAGTCGCAAGTTGAAAGATTGATGGGACTCGAGGACGTTCTCCACCAGCGAGTTATTGGACAAGATGCTGCAGTCACAGCCGTCGCACACGCTGTTTTACGAAGTCGAGCGGGACTGTCTGGTGAAAACCAACCACTTGGAAGCTTCTTATTCCTCGGACCAACCGGAGTCGGAAAAACGGAATTGGCGAAAGCACTTGCATCGGAGTTGTTTGATGACGAAAAGTACATGATTCGAATCGACATGTCCGAGTACTCTGAATCGCACAGCAAAAGTCGTTTAATTGGTGCCCCACCTGGTTACGTTGGTTACGATGAAGGTGGACAACTTACTGAAGCGGTTCGCAGACGACCTTACTCGGTTGTACTTTTGGACGAAATTGAGAAAGCGCATCCGGAAGTTTTGAATATTCTCCTCCAAGTTCTTGACGATGGACGTCTTACGGACGGTAAAGGTCGTTTGGTCAATTTCAACAACACGGTGATCATTATGACCAGTAACACCGGCGCGCACCACATGAACTTTAGCAGCAACGTCCAATGGAAAGTAATCGAAAAACGAGTAATGCAGGAAGTTCGTAGCAGTTTCAAACCAGAACTCTTGAACAGAATAACGGAAATCATCGTCTTTAAACCGCTTGAATTCGGACAATTGTCGAAAATCGTGCAAGTTCAATTCGCTCAAATTCAGAAACGTCTTGAGACTCGCGAAATGTTTGTTAGTTTGTCGGATAGCGCTGCAAACTTGATCTTGAAACTCTCGTACGATCCGAATTATGGTGCTCGACCGATTCGAAGATGGCTCCAGCAATATCTTGAAACACAGCTTGCGAAATTGATATTGATGGGTCAAATAACAGAAGGATCCAGAACGTGGATTGACCAGCAAGACAACCGGTTGGTATACAAGACAAAGCGAACCGCGAATGCAGTCGAGGAAGTAACGGCACAGGAGATGGATGGCATGCATAGCGATGTTGAGGATGTTGAAATGGAAGATGGATATGTGGGTTCGAAAAAAAAAGGAGGATTGGTGATGTGAAGGAATAAATCTTAATGTTGAATTTGTTTAATTCATATGTTTAATAAAAAATATCATTTACATATTTAACCAAAACATGTCTCGTATTTATTATCGAGTGAGAATCAAAATTTATATGAATTAACTTTTAAAAACATTTTAAATAAGTAAATCACAAGAGCTTAAAAAATACTGAACGAAAAGTGCAAATTGCTAATCATTCTCACTCACAGAAGATTGCATTTCTTGTTTTTCCGTGCCGTCTGATTTATATATTCTCCACTATCTCCTCTTATCATTCTTACAACCGTGTAAATCGATCTGTTGGGGAGAGTGATCGTTATCGTTCACGTGATTTAGAACTTTCAAAAAATACAACCCACCTTTCGACATTCACACAGAAATCTCCAAAAAATCGCAATTAAACTGTCTCGCCATCATTAATCCTTCTTCTCTAAGTACTCCGCGTTCTGAATTCAAATCACATTTGTTTCCAACCAGCACTATCGGAATTTGATTACCCTTTATTCTTATAACCACCTCCCTAAACGATTCCACTCGATCAAAACTTTGACTTGAAGTAATGCTATAGACAATTAAAAACCCATCACCATCTCGAACGCATAATTCTCTCAAATGTGCGGTGTATTCTTCGTCCTGGCCAGGAGTATCAAGAAGTTCTATAATACAAGTTTTATCGTCAATGGCAACTTGTTTCCGATAATAGTCTTCAAGTGTTGGGTCGAAGCTTTCTGAAAAGTAATTAAGAAGGAATCGGCGTGTGAGTGAAGTTTTTCCAACGGCTGCATCGCCCAGCAGTACATTGATTTCAAAAAATTTACAACCACAAATTTGGCGAACGTGAATTTAGGTTGGAAAATTGCACAGTGGCTGTCGAAGTAGCGTCAAACTGAATTGAAATGGATTGATGATTTCGAAAAATGACTTCTTGCAAATGGAAACGTTTCCTTAGCGATACTATATTGATTATTCATCTAAATTAAACATCGCCCGATTTAAATCTTTTCTCATTGCGTGCGCATCTTCTCCATCCGCATAATATTTTTTCTCGACATTTTTCACCCTTAAAAAAACCATGAGATTTAATGAATGGAGAAACAGAGTCGGTTTATAAACATACTCGAATTTTAAGGTATCCCGATACAGTTGTAACGCTGCTCTGTTGCTCTTTCGTACATGCAAAGAAACATAATTTGCACCGAAAACTTCGACCATGATACGCTCTGTACAATTAAAAAGTTATTCTTCCGATCAAAATTTGAACTGCATTGGGAAATTACGAGATTGTGTCATCAGCTTTTCTGCAAGTCCTAATCTTCTCCAGCTACGCATAACTGATAAACTGGTAATATGTCCATGCGGGTCGTCTGCTGCATCTTCTTCCCTTTTCACAAAGTCATTAATGATGCTTTTTTAATAAATCAGTTTCCATACATTTTTGCTAAAACGTATCCAACAATTTCGCCATT
This sequence comes from Nowakowskiella sp. JEL0407, assembly GCA_027600645.1. Classification (NCBI taxonomy): domain Eukaryota; kingdom Fungi; phylum Chytridiomycota; class Chytridiomycetes; order Cladochytriales; family Nowakowskiellaceae; genus Nowakowskiella; species Nowakowskiella sp. JEL0407. Next base: position 50,849 of record JADGJK010000067.1, read on the forward strand.
AGGACCTTCGGCGACGTAAGATAGTTGAGGCCAAGACATTATATGGTACATGTAGTATTTCATTTGGTAATTTTCAGGCAAGTTTGTTAAATTGCAATTTTGCACGGCGAATAAGTCTTCCACCTGCATCAAAACTAGATTAAAACAAATTTAGGAATTCGTTTTATATTACAGTAGCTCTCCGAATTTGAATCATGTTTGGTTGGGAAAAGCTGAAATGGCAACGTCAAACTCCAAATTGTCCTCGTTCAAGTTGTCCAACTTTTACGTTAATAAAATTTATCACGAACAATTTTTCTACCTTGAATTGATTCAAGTCCCTTACGTCCATCGTAACGCTGTGGAAACGGTCTGATTAAGAGTCACTGTTGTTGTGTAATCTGAGCATTCTGTTCAATGCAAGCATTTTAGTGTCAGGTTTGCAGAATCCAAGTGAGCGTAACCGAAACCGTGGGAGAGGCGTGGTATCTTGTCTCCTTCAAGTTCACCACCCAACATTTCCAGCAGAAACAAGACTAAAAGTCTAAAGATTGAGAAACTACTCTGTTTCCCATCAAGCAATCATAGCAGTTCTCTTTTAAATTTCTTAACGCTTAAAGTGTAATTATGCCAGGGTGGTGTGGGGTCCAGTGGCTATATGCATTTTGTGTTGCACCCTGACTTATTTAAACGAGCCTCTTCCCCAAAATTCCTATGTTCATTTTTTCTTTCAGAGTTCACTGGAATGATCAAAAGTCTAATTCTTTCCGTTCTTGCCATCTCGGCTGTTTCTGCTCAGTGTATGAACCGATACTACCAGGTTTGAAAGATTCCTTTTTTAAATTCTGAATTATTTTTTCTGAAATGATAAATACTTTGAAATATTTTTAGTGCGGTGGACAGTATTACACTGGATCAACAACATGCTGCTCTGGTTCTGTTTGCACTTACAAGAGCGTGTGGTGAGTGATCCATTTAACAAAAATCTGCAAAGTCGACCTTCATTAACTAAAGATATTATTTATACAGGTACTCGCAATGTATACCAGGTATGAGTCTATTTAAATCGAATGTTGTTAAGTCTTGATCTTCATTATTCGTAATGTTTTAGGTGGACCACCAGTCACAACGACAACGACGACTTCCCCCAGTCCAGTTAAAACAACCGCGGCAACCTCTCCATCTCCAGCAACGAGTAATTGGGGACCAGCACCAACAACCGCACCAAACGGATTATTCCCTCTCCCTTACTTGAAGTGTACAGACGTGGCCAGAACTCAGTGCTCCTGGGTCGCGACTGGAGCAATCATGGACGGTGGTTCAAAAGCAAGGAGCAGCTACAGCGTAACGGCTGTATCGGGCGGTGTGAAACTCTCACAGAACAACTCGCCGAGATTGTACTTTGTAAACACAGCCGGAACCGCGTATGAGAGATTTAACATCAAGAACAAAGCGATTACCGTTACGGTTGATGTATCTCACGTACCTTGTGGTTATATCGCGGCTCTTTGGTTGGTCAACATGAATTTGAACGGTCAAATCGGAACTGGATACTGCGATGCGCAAAACACTTGTTCCGAAATGGACATTCTCGAATCAAACGTCGCTGCACTTACATGCACCAGTCACTCGTGCAGTTATACGGGCGGAAGCTGCGATCCGTGGGGTTGCGCTGCGTCTGCTTTAAAGGATTCTGATTTTGGACCAGGAAAGAAAATCGACACCAAAAAGCCAATCACCATCACTACGTCCTTCTACACTTCTGACAACACCGAAAACGGATCGCTGTCTGCAATCAAGCAAGAGATGAGACAGGACGGAGTTGTCCACTCTCAAACCGCAACATTGACTGATTCATACTGTAGCACGGCAGCGGCTACATACTGGACGTCTTCGGGTGGTTTCCCAACAATGTCTACCGCAATGAGCGCCGGACAGGTTATGTCTCTCACTATGTGGGGATCGGGAGGAGACACTTCAAGCTGGTTGGATGGTGGTGCTTCATCAAACCCGAACTGTGCGGCAGTTGCATCACCGCAGAGTGCAACTTTCTCGAACTTTATTATTTCACCTCTTGCTTGAAATGATTTTTGCTAATCTTTTCGAGGATTAAAGCAGAATCTCTTCCATTTTTTGGTGATTCTATGTTTTTATTTTAAAATTTGTAAAAGTATTTGTGTTTTGAATCGCTTTTATTTTTATTTAATAAAAGAAATTGAACTGAATAGTTGATCATTGCCCATGCTTATGAACCGCGCCGTACATTTACGTCCTTGGCATTGACCCCACTTGTGAGCATCGTCACTTACTCACGCTTCAAAATCGCTGGATTTCTCTACATACGCTTGTAAATTATGTGGTTGATGATGTCAATATTGTATTATAAACCGCAATGTACAGGGGATTTCTCTGAATGATCATTTCCGAATTGAAGCTTCAAGACCCAGTAATCTACCCAGGAAACACGATTGGCACATTATCATACAAATACGATCCATTAAACTCGTTCAGATAAAAAACGTATTTGTCAAAATCCTAAATAATTTCTCGTGTCGCTTTCAGTCCCAGTAAACGCTGTTCCAAAGCCTCCACCTGGCGGAAGCAACTCTCCGCCTCCTCGACATTATGGTAACGAGGGTTGTAACTATGGATGTATCAGAGGAGACGTTTGTCAAGCTCTTGGACGTTGTTACTCTTGGCACGGTGATTAAATGTACACGAACGGAATACGGTTTGTTGAAGCGTTTGTTAATTATATACGATTCCTTTAACAATTTCATTTTTATTATTCGATGGGTGTCGCTTTTGTGTTTGAATTTGAAATATATCATGATCAGCGCAAGACTTTCGAACAATTTTTGGATTTTGTTATTAATTTGTCACGTTTTAGTGCTGTACCAACTGTCCTTAAGCTCCGAAACGGATGAATGAGACTGTTTTGTTTTGGGTTATAATGGAGCGGCCTTTTTTTTTGTTCGTTATTATTTATATTAACTTCTCGCAATTCAGCGTCAAGTTTACGATATATATATTTTTTGATGTAATTACTTACTATAAAATAATAATTTTGCGTGTTATGGAACAATTCTTAAGCCACAAATTATTCGCAACATTTATCACCCGGTTAAAATGAAATTACAAATACCCAGCTATGACCAGGATAAATACTGGGTTGTCAAAACTCTACATTTCAAATGGACAAATCAACGAAAATTCCAGTTACAATACTAACAGGCTTTCTTGGCGCCGGTTCGTGGTATTTGCAGTGAAATATGCATATATCTAATTATTTGACTTAGGAAAGACGACGTTATTGAATGTGTTATTGAAGGATTTGAAGTCGGAACCAAATTTGCGAGTGGCGGTAATTGAGAACGAGTAAGTGTTGATTTCTCAGGGTATTGTGGATTGAACGCATTAAATAATTCAATTTATCCGTTTCTTTTAGGTTTGCCGCAGCTTTCGGGTAAGAAACTGAATTTTTGCGCAGGTATTAATTTGCTGACAAAAAGCTTCAATAGCATAGAGAATGAATTACTCGATCATAACCATGCACCGCATGTGCTTGAAGAGATTTACGAATTCGGGTTTGGATGTGTTTGTTGTTCGGGTTCCACGGAACTTATGAGAACTTTGGGGAAAATTGAGGAGAAGAATTCTGCGAGGCCCGATGAGAGAATCAACTGGATTATTCTGTATGTTTACTTTATTCCGCAGTGATGTTATTTCTAATATTTTCCCAATATAAGTGAAACAACCGGTTTGGCCGATCCTGGTAAGATTTCTGTTTCTCCCAAACGACCACTTTTGTTAAAACCTCAATGATGAATAGGTCCAGTCATTCAAGTTGTAGCTGGCGACAGTTATTTGTCCGAGTACTTCTACATCGATCAGGTTGTGACGGTTGTTGATTCGCAACATTTCAAGGCACGAGTGATACTCTCGACCAGTGAAGACTCTTTGTATAAAAACGAATCATTGGCACAGGTACAAAATGCTGATTTGGTGATTGTGTAAGTACATTCTAGATATCCAAACCGTGATTGTTAGTTCTACTTTTTTGTCTAGAAATAAAAGCGATTTGGTGTCCGTGTCAGAGTTGGACAACATCAAGGAATACTTGTCAACGTTATCAAATTCGCCGACGGTTATCACCACGACATTCTCAAAGATTCCTCTTCAAACTATCAGACCAAAACAATCTGAACGATCCCCACCTCCTTTCGACCCAAAGATTCATGATCCAAACATCTCTGCGATTTCGCTATTTATACCAATCAGCGTGCCGATAAATTTGACCAAAATTTCTGATTTCATTGCGATTCTGTTGAAAGGTGGAAAGATTGGAGATTTTGAAATGAAGAAAGGAGTAGTTCTTCGAGTCAAAGGAGTTTTAGCAGTGGAAAATGATCCGGTGAAATGGACGATCCAAGGTGTAGGTGGACCTGGTGGTCGTGACGATGGGGAAAAGGTGGATTTGAACATTCGGAAACACGAGTTTGGACGGGAATGGGAGATGGATGAGGATCGGGAAAGCAGACTAACAGTCATTGGATACGGAGTGTCTGATATTTTGGATGTTTTGCAGAATGCTATCGAAAACTATATTATTTAAATATACATCATCATAAATGTGGATCGTTTGTGTACTGTGCAAACTGATCACCGAATGATCAAAAATTAATCACGTCTTCAACTCTTGTCACAATATGGAGTTCCCTAACGTTAATCCTAAAGTTCTTTTTCTTTAGGAGAAAAAGATTCATTTGGAAAAACTCAACAACACGTTTCGAGTCATCCGCCTAAAGTAAGGCATAATTCACTCAGCCGACATAGCCTCGCAACACAAGAACTTTTTTAAAAACCTCAACAAAACTTTTTTTAAATTTATAATTTTCAAATCTATATCAATATGCCTACCTCTTCTCCTACTATTACTCATTTAGTTGACCCTGTACATGATCCGAAATTGGCCCATGCTCCCCCTCCAGATGTTGTGTTTTCTCGTAAGTTGAATGACTTACCAAATATTACAATGCTTAAATTTTGCTGCAGTTGGAACAGACGACTGGGACGTCCCGGAAGACGTATTAAAACATAAATACTTTGTGTTGGTGAAGACCAATCTTGCCGATGCGATGGATGAACTTCACAACAGAATGCGAGCCAACAACGATCATCGTCTGTTTACAAGGAAACGTACTCGACCATTTGGTGGCACGATTCTTGATGCCGGTCAAGTAAGTTTGAAAAAGCGAAGTATTGAAGAATTTATTTACACAATTGATTATGTAGGTTGGTGTTTGGTCGAGAAACGGAAGACCTGTTCTCAGTATAAAACCTGGAAATTATTGGAATATGTAAGAGCTCATTTTTTTTATTTCGAAATCTGTTCAAATTTCACAATATTGCTGTAGTTCATGGCGTCATAAGTTTATGGGGAAATATTCTCTCACTGCGACTATCGATTTATTGGGATTGACTATTTGCCAAGTTGGTCAGAGTGAAGCTGCTGTTATCATGGATCCATCCAACAGGTTTGTACTGTTCGAGAGTTGTAAATTTAAGTTAATCCAACTGTTTCCCGCAGGATTTTCATTATCCGAAATAGTGGATTTGTCGCCTTCGGTGCTGAAGGGAGATTTAAAGTAATTGCCATTGTCGATACTTTAAATCTCGGAGATGCCTGTGCGCATAGAGAACCAAACATGCCGGGAACGAACGGAACAAACCGTATTTTGGGATGGAAACGAGACGTAAAGACAGTGATGGAAGGTTCCGACGGTTCAAGAACTGAAGTTACTGTCGCGACATTCTTTAACGTACCCGCCAACAACGTTTTGATTCTTCAGCGAGGGAATGATTTAATCGTATTGAAAGCCGGACAGCATGTAATTACGAACCCCAATACGTTGTTCCGTGGATTCTTTTCTCTTGGAGAACGTCAAACTACGTTTAAGACCCAGCCGGCGTATACAATCGAAGGTGTCCCGGTCGTATTGCACGTAAACTTGCGATATAGAGTCGCCGATCCCGTTCTTTTGACTTCCAGTTACGAAGATGCTTTCCAAGCTCTTGGAAACCCTGCGCAGACAGCTGTAAACTCTGTTGTGTCGCGATTATCGTACCAGCAATTTATGAGAGCTAAGAACGTTGGAGGCGATGTTCCGGACTTCCACACGGCTCCTTGGTTGGACTCATTCAAGTCCGAATGTTTGAAAGATTTGACACGACAAGCGAAGGCTTATGGTATTGTCGTCGAGTCATTTGACGTTCTTGATCGAGAGCTTGAGGGAAAACTTGGAAAAGATTTAGAAGCGCAAAGTGAACAGGTACTACGAAACCAAGTCCAAGCGACTCAAGTAGAATTGCAGAACCATATTGCGACAGAAACGCAACGCGGTAAATTAGAGATTGCCAAAGTCGAAGCGGAACAGAAAAAGACTCAGGCCGATGCGGAGTTTTACGTCCAAACGAAGAAAGCCGATGCGAACGCTTATCAAGTCGTTAAATCTGCTGAAGCCGAAGCTGATGCATCCAACCGCCGCACAACACAAGAAGCGAAGAACGTTGTAACATTGGCCGACGCTAAACGAATCGAAATCGAAATTATTTCAAAGGCGTACTCTCAGGTTCCAGAAGGTCACGCACAACGAATGCAGCTGTCCGTCTTTGAAGTCGAGAAGAGAAAAGCGTTGCCACAAAAGACGATATATTTTACCGGTGATAAGAATGAAACGAACCACTTTGGGCAAGATAGCGTTGTTAATGGGTTTATGAATGGAACGGGATGGAATGCTGGAAGCACTCTTGCTCATTAAGCGACACATACTAATATTTTCTTTACTGTTAACCGATTCTTGATGGATAACAATAGGTCTCATACACAAACACTTCTTTATTTTTTGATGGTATAATTTTTTGGTCTTCTATGAGACATATTATCCTTTTGATGTTATCTCGTTTACTTTTTTTCTTTAACGATTTGGATTTATTTTATTCTCATTTTTGGTTATTTTTGAAAAATTTTGGTTATCAACGTTTTTCGATTTGTATAAAAAATAAACAGCAATCTCTAATACACAATGGAAAGAAACAATATCTCAGATCGTACTTTAAAGCAAATTGAATTTTATTTGCAATATTCAACGTCTGATCCAATTTCATTGATTGATTTTGGTTTGCTCTGTTTCTCTCTCACTAAACGCAGTTTGGGACGATGTTGATCCAATCATACTCCTTCGTTCCATTTGCATAGCCATCAACTCGCTCAGTCTTCTTTGGGTTTGGCACATAAAGTACATCATTACGCTCACAACAATCACAACGGCAACGAACGCGGAAACGATTCCGGCAACACAACCAGCCTGACATCCTCCCGAATCAGAATTTGACGTTGAGATTCCAGAGGCGCTGCAGCTATCGCTCGATATGCATTGGCCGTTACAGCATCTACTTGAACATTCTGCCGCCAAAGTGCAACTTGCTCCGAGCGCCTTTAGAGACGAATCGGTTGGTTTGGAGTTGCTCGACGATGAGGATCGTGGAAGATAGGAAGAGCTCGCTATCTGAGAAGTGGTAGTAGTAGCTGTTTTTGTTGTGGAAGTTATAGTGGTCCTTACTGTCGTGGTGTAGCCAACGTAGTTCATTTCGGGTTCCTTGTTTGGAATCGACCCAGAGCAAATTGAAGGACAGTTTCCGCCTCGACCCATGAAAGAGCATTTGCTGCTTGTATCAACAATCCCACTTGGTAGTGGTAAGCATATGTAGCTAGGGGGACCTCCACTGACAGAATTACAGCCTGCTGTATTCTGAGACAAACAATAAACAAAGATACTTCCGTCAGAGCAGGACGTAATTGTCCCTGGAGCTACAGTACAAGTACTTCCCGAGCAGCAAAACTGACGGTTGTTGGAGTTTGCTGTATATGCAGTCGCAGCAATTTGTAAATAATTTGGGCAGCCTGGGACGATACCAGCGAGTTGGTCGAGTTGAGCAACGGAGCTATTTGCGAATGTACAAGACGCATCGTTTCCTACATATTGTCCGCAGAACGTAGCGAAATTTGAGTAAAAGCATTTAATGGAAATCGAAACTGATGGGCTTTGTGCAAGTGTAAACGACGAGAGTAATAGATTTATTATGAGAATTGAAACATTCACTTTCGAATTCGATGTTGGCATTGTTGTTTTGTTTTCTTAAAAAATCAGGGGGATTGTGCAAATTTTCAGCCTTTCTTGACAAGAATCATTCGTCAATGAATTTGGAATTAAAATAAAGAATACTCCGCATATCATTGCAAAAAAAGGAAAATATATTTTGAATCTATTCATATTGAATTATTGATTATACTTGGTCAACCATTCCGACTCTCTGTCACTGTAAGCTGTTTGTGACGACGAAGTCCCGATCATACTCATTCTATCCATTCGATCCATCTGCATAGATAGCAAATGATTCTGCTCGCTCAGTTTCCTCTGAGTTTGGCATAGAAAGTAAACCACAACAGCCATCACGATACACACAATAACGAACGCACTGACAATCCCTGCGATACACCCACCCTGACATCCTCCCGAATCAGAATTTGACGTTGAGATTCCAGAGGCGCTGCAGCTATCGCTCGATGTGCACTGGCCGTTACAGCATCTACTTGAACATTCTGCCGCCAAAGTGCAACTTGCTCCGAGCGCCTTTAGGGATGAATCGGTTGGTTTGGAGTTGCTCGACGATGAGGATCGTGGAATAGAAGAAGAGCTCATTATCTGAGAAGTAGTAGTAGTTGTTGCTGTTGTGGAAGTCGTAGTAGAAAGTACGATTGGGCTTACCACGGAAGTATATCCAACAAAGTTCATTGCAGGCTCTTTATTGAGAAGAGATCCAGGGCAATAAGCGCCGCAATCTCCACCTGGACCGATGAATGCACATTTACTGCTCGTATCAACCAGTCCATTTGGCAGGATAATACACATGGAGCGGCGATGGTCCGCAGAATATTGGCAACTACCGCGATTGTAATCGGACAAACAATACACAAACGCGCTCCCTTCGGAACAAGAGGTCGTCGCGCTTGGCGCTACAGTGCAAGTGCTTCCGGAGCAGCAAAATTGTCGATTGTTGCCATTGCCGAGAAACAAATTTGCTGCAATTTGCAAATAATTGGGGCAACCGGGAACGAGACCACCGAGTTGATCGAGTTGAGTCGCAGTGCTATTAACAAAAGTACAGCTCGGTACATTTTCATTTCCTGTGTATTGTCCGCAGAAAGCCGCGAAATTTGAGTGGAAGCATTTTATGGTGACCGAAATCGCAGGGCTCTGAGGAACGACGGAATACCAGAGTGAGGAATTTATTACGAAAATTAAAAGACGTCGAATTAGCATTGGAAAATTCCTTTGGGATTGTTCGTTTTGCGAAGGAGATTTGTGCTCTTATTCTGTGGCTTGATCCCGATTGATTTCCGCCTAATCAATGCGCGGTATAATATACCCGTATTATTCTTGATAGGGCCGTGTTGCTGACTTGTAAATTAGGATTTTTATTTCAGCCAACTTCCAGAGAAATTTGGTGTATTTCTCATTACAGCTCCTTGCACAATAAACCATTGCCTAGAACCTACTGATCACAATACGATTCAGATGTAATCAATGACAAGCTAATCGAATACGATAAATCTTCGATAATCGGAATCGACGAAATGGAAAGCGTGCCTGGATTGTTGACAGATGAAAAGAGTTCTTTCAATTCAGTCGCATGTGGTTTTTGGATATGTTGGTTAGTCTTTATCTTTTTTATAAAAATTTAATCTATTTTGTTTATATTCATCTTTGATTATCCAGGTAACAAATCTGCTACTTTTCCGCTGCAAATTATGGGATTTAACGTGGACCCTTTGAACACTGTATTCTTTTCCAATCATTCGGGTATCTCTAGAAACTGTGTCTGAAATAATTATCCGCTGAAAGTAATTTTTGTCGTTTTAAAGGATACCCTACTTTCAGTGGTTCGCGAACAACTCCGACTCAAGTAAAGGAAATCGTCGCGGCGTTGGAAAAGAATGGAATGATGAAGGAATATACGCATGTTTTGTTTGGATATATTGGGAATAAGGATACGTTGGAGATTCTAATCGACGAAGTAATTATGAAATTACGGAATTTGGGAATTAAATTTACATTCGGTGAGTTGACTTGCATATTTTTGTGGCTGATCGCGGATTAACTATTTAAAGCTACCAGTTTTGGATCCGGTTCTGGGCGATAACGGGAAACTATATATTCCAGCCGACTGCATTCCAGTTTACCGAGACAGCCTCCTATCCTTATCAAACTTAATCACGCCAAACGCATTTGAAGCTGAACACCTCTCATCAATAAACATAACCGATTTGAATTCTGCGTTTACAGCATGCAACAAATTACACGAATTAGGCGCGCCAACGATAATTATCTCGTCGCTTGAAATCGAATCAGATAATGAAAATCTGTACCTGGTCGCATCGACATCTTTAGAAAATACTGATACGAAACGATTTTATATTCGGTTTGCGAAACTTGCTGGCGAGTTTACGGGGACTGGAGATTTGTTTTCGGCTTTGGTTTTGGCCAAGTTTGATACTCACGAGTTGACTGAAAATTGCGAATTTGCTGTTGCGGTTATGCAAGGAGTGTTGCGTCGAACTTTGGAATTGAAAGGTGAGCAGCTGGCTCGAATACCAGCAGAAAATTTAGCGGAACGATTGAAATTGAAGGAACTGGCGCTGGTGGAATCAAAGGATATTTTTGAATCTCCCACAATTATTTACCGTTCAACACCTTTCAATTCATGAAACAATAACAGATCATTAATTAATAAACTAATACATAAAAATCTATATTTAATTGTTTTCAGGGTTTAAATCATTCAGCTTTTGGATCTCGTCGTCCAGTATTTCCAAGTGCAGGAGAATTAAAGAAAGTGTATACCACGTATGAACCAACAAACACCAAAATCAACGAAGTTATCGGATACGCCCAGAAAGTTTTGAATATCGGTAATGACTTTTTGTAAACATTTTTACTGAACGTCGCAACAAATCCTCTAGTGCTCTTTCCCTATGATTTTGCAATATTTTTAAAGCGATAAACGTAAATTTGAAAATTTCACGTACGTTGATGGTTCCTTCCAGAATATTTCTTATGTATCCCATCATGGCTGATTCTTCAATGACCATCTTTCTTCCAGATAAATCAGTATCCCAATATTCTTCAACCTACACAAAGACATGAATATAAGCAACAACGTAAAAGTAAACAATAATCTTCAAAAAAACTCACTCTGGGATCGGCAATAATCAAAATAGGTTCCTTAACCTCCTTAATTCCATAAACTCTCTTCAAATAAAGCCCCCACTTAACCCCATCAATCCACGTAACCGCAATCTTCCCTTCAAATTCCGAATGCAATTTTTTCGCAACGGCACGTAACTGGGTCTTTATCTTTTCAATCTGTTGCTTCCCACCACTATTCGGATCAATCACAGCGATAATCACCATTCTTTCACCGGACAACATTTCGTCGCTATTATTGCTACTTAGTTCTGGAACGGTTTCGAATCGGTTACGAATGATCCAGTCGACCATAAAGTCTCGGGATAACACGTCGTGGGAACCGGTGTATACTTCGAGTTCTGATCCAGAGTCTTTGGTGTATAAAAGTACGGGAGAGTTTTTCGAGGTGTGGGTTTCTTTGATTCGGTCTTTAAAGTCGGTTGTTAGAGGTGCTAGCGAGGGTGTGATGTATATTTTAGCCTTTGAGCGAACTGATTTTGAGATATTAAAAAAGCTTTGCTACCAAAGAAAATGAAGAATTTAACAAACGAAGGAAATAATGAATAACCAATGTTTATCATACCACAGTTTCTTCGGAAGTTGTTTCGAGATCGTAGAAATAAAAAAACGACACAACTGATTTCCCGACTTCTTCCTTCACGTTTGATGCAGGTAACGGGATGAATGGAGGCAAACTAAAAAGAAAAAAAATTTAATCCGGGGAACAAAATCTAATCACCGTTAAATATAAACCTTGTCATATCCAATACAAACTTTTCCAACAGATCCAAAGTACGGTAGCTGGTATAATCGATAATCTGATCATCAATAAAGAGTTTCAAAGTAGGGTAGCCTCGAATCGAGAAATATTTCGCCAATCCTCGTTCTTTCGAGCAGTCTACTTTCCCGATATTTACTTTATGTTTCATAATCGGTGCTAATTCTTCCCATATCGGTGCCAACTATTTATCCCCAAATCCAAGTTGTTAATTTAGAGATAAAAATTCTTAAATGAAATTCCCGTTACCCTTTGACAATGAACGCATCCAGGAGAGTGAAACATCTGCAAATAGAAAGATACTGTTAGATTAGACATAAATACAACGGAATAGTGAAAAATTTACGATAAACCATGGAGTTCCATTCGTCAACACGTAAAACGTCGAATCATCCAAATTAATAACTTTTCCCGACGGATTAACCCATTTTTTCGGTTCAACAACTTTATTTGCGAATAAAGTAATCTGCTCTAAAGCCGACTCTTGATCAAGCCCTGCTCCCGTAACACTCCGCGGTAAAACCACGTTTTGTACTTCTGGGTTTTGCGGTTCATCTTGGTTAATTATTTCTGCGGGTAATACTGGTGCTGGGTCTGATTTTAAGGGAGCTTTTGAGTGAAGGTATTTTACTATTGTTGGTTCGTCTCGGGCCAAGTTGTCGGAATAGTTTTCGATGAATTTACCGTTGATGTATCTTTGGAAAAGTGTTTCAGTATTGCATATTTCCACAAGAGGGTCAAAATGTTCTCACAATTTCAGAGTAGGGTACCATTGGATGTTTTGACTGTTGCATAAATCTATGAATTGTGCAAGAAAATTAAAATCTTTGGTTCGAACATTTTTCAAAGCAAATCATACCGATCTCTTCGAGACATTCAACTTTCCCTAAATAGATATCTTTTTTCAACAAATCAGCACCGCTTTCTGACTGAATTTTTTTCCATGTGGGCGTAAATCTATCGTTTGGAATGGAGATATTAAAAGTCGAAGAGCAGGGTTGTTGATATTTCATAAATTACTGAATGCAATGAGGACAACGGGCCGACCCAAAGAAAATTAACCAAGTTCCAACGGAAATGTCTGCTTCAAAAGTCGGCCTTTTCAAAAGTCGAAACCCATCAACGACAGCCGGAGGACGGTATGTATTGGATGTTGAAGAAATTTCCTGAATAAAAGTAGCTAATACAAATAGAGCCAAAATCAATTTTTTTGGAAAGTTCTGCAAATTCATGTCCAAATTGAACTTGTCAAGATTGTACCTCCGGAATTGGAACATGGCGAATATGAGGATAAGTCGAGGCACGGTTTGGATCACGATGCACAGCTGTTTCCCTTCGAGCATATAACAGGAACGGACCAGAACTTGTTTTCTTGTGGTTCTGCGTCTGTTCCCGTTATAAAAGACTTACTCGCACGAAGGACACTGTCAAACCTTAACAGAACTTGACAAATTGAAGTTTTATTTTTAAATCCTTTCGACATTTTTACTAGTTAAAATCAACTGATTTCCCAGTAATTTTGCGACAGAGTGCACTTTTCCGCGCATTCACCAAATGAGGAACCCCCAGCGTGTAAGCTTCCAACCCTGAGTTGGTCAGCGTCAAGGTCATCTATGTCTTGGATGTTTCGTATCTCAGGTAATCCAGCCTAATCAAATTTCAGATGCGTGCAGAGGCAGAAATAAAGCTTCTGCAAACTTACATCAACCGGGAATTGTCCACCAGGCAGAGGAACTGGTAAAAATGGATTGCCCACTCCTTCTCCCATATCACTATTAAAGGCCTATTTGCAGTCAATTACAGTAAAATTAGAACAAAATCACACAAAATTACCACTGTGCTGACCGTCTCAATGCGCTGTAAGCGATTGCGCAAATCCATGAGAAGATGCAGTTGCTGTCCCTGAATCAATTGTTGCTGTGCTTCGACTTGTTGTTGCTGTCCTTGAATCAATCGTTGCTGTGCTTCGAATCGTTGTTGCTGTTGTTGAAATAGTCGTTGTTGCTCTCTCTGTTCTTCCTATTGTTCTCGCTGAAGTTCCCAGTGCTCTCTTTGTTGTTCCCATATTTGTCTTTGCTGTTGCCATTGGTCTCGCTGTTCTCGTTGTTGCTGTTCAATTTGAATCAACCAGACTGCCTCATCAGGCAAAGCTGGAAAAACGGGAGCCAAGAAAAAAAAAAGAAGAGATATGTGGTGAACAAATAGACAAAAAAAATTTAAAATTACACACGAGCGGCTGCTTGTTGTTGCAATATATTAGCTATCTGCGTAAAATTCTGTGCGAGTTGTTTGCAAATTGTTTTGCATTTTGTTTGAACTAGAAATAATTCTTGACAATGGAACCAGCAAACATCCTCACTTCCCCTCCGCCGCCGAATTTCATCGCCCACGAAGAAGACGAGCCATACCCCGACACTTCGCATACTCCGGAAACTGTCTCAGACTGGAAACAGGCTCTAAAACTAAAACGCGAACTCACACTGAAAACCAAACAAGCTGAACAACAATGGGCAAATCAACAACAATTCTTTTCTTTCTCTGCTTCTTCTTCCGCCCGATCCGGTACGCCTACTTCCGATTCTAATCCTTCGTTGAGTTCACATCCGCCGGTTTGGGAGCAGGAAGATGAGACGAATGAGTGGTTGCGAAATCAACAGGTGTTGGGATATATACCGCCACCACCGCCTAGACCACAACAGACTGATTTTCCGAATCCGATGATAGTCGCCGATGAAGCGAGGAAAAAAATAAAAGACGGGGCGTTGAAAGTTTTGGAAAATGCAAAGAATTTTATCAAGGTTGCGTCCGATACAGTTTCGAATGCTGCTGAATCGGTGGTTGGACAGTTCCCGTCGACGCCGATTGAGAATAAGGTTATGAATTGGACGCATTTACTTACCCCCGATATTCCCCCTCGAACTGGTGCTGAACGCCCGATTCAAACTATGGTGGATGAAGATGGATGGCAAGTCTATGATCCAGAGTCGCTTGATAAGGATGCGCAGAATATGTCGACAAATAATTCGTCGCCTGTGAGTAGTAAGGCTGATGGAAAGCGAGTTCGAGTGTTGGAACCTGAATCAGAGGATGAGTATGTGGAAGTAGACGATAATTTGATTCCAAAGGAGTTGCTAGAAGAAGATATAAAAGCCCGAAAGCAACTGGTGGAAACGGAGAAGGAAATTCAGGAGGCGATCAAAGCAGTGGAAGAATTGGAGAAGGCGGGACAACCATCACAATCATAACGTTCATTTATACTTTTCAAATTTTGTTTTGCTAAGCTATAATTCTCTAATTCCAAGATTCCAAGTGACATGATAGATTTTTAGATAATTTCAAATTCAATATATGATACACATTATTCATATCGATCAAATTTGAAAGTTTTGAGAATTGTAAATTTTTTATTCAGATCAAACAAAAGGTACAAATCTCATATACAGGAAAACCTAATTTAGTTGCTCTGGATGGTAACTTCAACTTCTACTCCTGGTTCGATCGAAATTGAGGTCTACAGCAACCAAATTCGGAGAAATTAAAACACGATTAATTTGAAATGTCAAAAGCCTTACGATTTGCTTAACAATTTCCGATGGAGAGTGCAAGTCAATAAGACGCTTGTGGATTCTCATTTCATATCTGTCCCAAGTCTTTGAACCCTCACCGTTTGGAGTTTTACGGGTAGTGATTCTGAGAACTTTTGTTGGGAGACGGACTGGACCCTTAACCTTCAAGGATTTCTCCTTGGCACGGTTGATAAGTTCAGCAGAGACTGAAGCGAAGAAAAAGAAAAATGAATTATGATTTTGAAAAATTGTGTCTGAAAAATACCCTTTTCGAGGTTCTTGACGTTGCGGGAAGTAAGCGTAATTCTGATACGGTGAATTTTCGCTTCTGGAGCTTCTTCGTATCCTTGCTTTCCCTATAAATTTTAAAATCGTAAATTAATACAATTTTTTATATAAAAAAAAAAGCGTTTCAAGAGTATACATACTTTTGGGGCGACGTAAACTGAAGTCATTGTTGATTCTTTGTTAAATGTTCAGTTCAGCGGTGACCGTTTGAGCAAAAAAAAAAAAAAGTTTTTGACCAGATTGAAAGTGACAAGATGTTTTCAAACAACGGATTCCTGAATAAAATTTTCAGTTTTAAATCCATTTCGGTTAATCTCCAATATACTTGTAACTAGCTTATTCGATTTGCGATTTGTATTTCAGTGTATTCAATTCTAATTTCGTTTCGCAGCACAATTACATTCATCCGCATCTCTCCAATCTCGGTTTCCCGCACTATCAATTCGCCCAACGAAACGCTGGACCGCTAAAATAACAGCACGAAACGAATGGCGACAATCCCGCGCAACAAAACGTGCCGAAAAGCAACATTTAAAAGCCATCCAAAGAGCAGAGAAAAACGGCCTACCACCCCCAAAAGAACGTAAAGTAAGGCCAGTACACCAAAAGACCATCCGCAGTACCGTCCCACCTTATATCGCGGGAATGAATATGTCGGAAGCGAGGATCTTGCCGTTTTTAGCAACAGGGACCGGTGCGATTCCGAGAGATATTGTTCCAGGAGATTGGAATGAGACGTACAAAAAGTATATCCAGCATGGGCATATGTATTCGAAGGAATCACTGTTTTACGTTGAAGAACAAGAGGAAGTGAAAATGGATGCGGATGGGATTAAAAAGTTTGTTGGAATGAAGCAAGAGGCCGTGAAAGAATTAAAAACGGATTACCTTAAATTGGAAAAACATCCTGTTCCTTCCTCTGTGTTGACGAAAAAGATTCCCGAGGATTTTGTTGGTTTGTTGGCCACCGATTCCGAACCTTCTCCTGCTGACGAACAGTTGAATGATAAGGACTTGAGCGATAAATCGACGCAAGCAAAACGTAAACAGGAAGCTGATCTTGCCACACTCGAGACCCTGAGTGTTGGATCAAGTGAAGATTTAGTGAAAGCCACCTCCGTTTCACCTCCATATTACAGCCATCAGTTGAACGAAGCGGAATTGAAATTTGCGTTAAATGATACACCGATTGCATTTTCGATGGATTCTAAAATGGACCCTGTCGAAGAACAAAAATCCGAAATTGTCCGACGTATCTTATCATTATCCAATAGTAACGCCGAACAGCTACGGAAATTTAACTTTGAGCGCATCATTCAATTATTTGGAAGACGCCCTTTTGATACAGGATCACCAGAGGTCCAAGGTTCGTATGAGAGTCCTGTTTATGAGGGTGATATATTAGCTGACCATGTTTACAGCGGCATTTTTCACAATCAAAATCAAGGCAATGTTGGATCACCTTGAGGGACATAAAAAAGATATCAAAACGAAACGGCAGTTGGAGGCAATACTCGGAAAGCGTGCCAGAATCTTGAAGTATCTCAAGAGAAAGGTAAGGATCTGTGACATTGATGTACCGCGGTGTATTTAACATTGTAATTACAGAACCTTTCGAAATATGTGGAAATGTGCAAAGTTTTGGGGGTTGATCCGAAATCGATTAATTGCTGAATTCAATAAAACAGATTAAATCACAGCGTATCATAGCATAGGGATGAAAATCATAAACTAGTAGATGAATAAATAAAGGAAAGGTATAATAATATAACCGGAAGTAGAAATTAAATCTTCGTTCCGACGATTTCCTCGCCATTCGGAAGCCACGTTGTTCCTTTCAAAAAACAAAGAAAACCAGTTTATTATCCAGTTTCCCATCACTTTCTTATTCACTGTAAAGTTCAATTGAAATACGCATTATCTCCAATGTCTTTATCACTCAGATCTACAAACATACTGCGACGAAATGTCTCCCCTTTCAATTCTCTTAAACATTCTGTAATCCCATCGTTAATATCTTCGCATGCATTCTCCACGATCGCTGCTCTTCGTCAATATAACACTCACAACAACAGCCCGAATTTTGGATCGAAATTACTTGCTGAACGAAGGAGACGACAATTACCTACAAACACGGTAATATTTTAGAATATCAACGAGATAGCAAGAGCTCAATGTGATTTTGTATTTTTAGGTGGTTAAATTTGTTCCTCAACAAGAAGCGTGGGTTGTCGAACGGATGGGAAAGTAATTATTCTATGATACTTTTTTTTTTATTCCGGTTATCTCACCGACTTTAATTTAGGTTTAGAACAATTCTTGAACCCGGATTAGCGATACTTATTCCATTTTTGGATAAGATTCGATATGTTCAGAGTTTAAAGGAACTAGCAGTGGAAATCGGTCATCAAGCTGCAATCACACAGGTTTAATCCAATCTCGTTCGGTGTTGTTTGAATTTTTTTCTATAATTTTGATGTTTTTAGGACAACGTTACTATTCTTATGGATGGAGTGCTTTACTACAAGATTGTTGACCCGTATCAGGCTTCGTATGGAGTGGAAGATTGCGATTTTGCTATCGCTCAATTAGCACAAACCACCATGGTAATCGAAAGCAATTAATACCAAATAATCACTATTCTTATACATATACCTGAACAGAGAGCGGAAATCGGTCGACTCACCTTGGACAGAACATTGGCTGAACGAACCCAACTAAACCTACATATCGTCGAAGCAATCAACCACGCAGCAAAAGATTGGGGAATCAAATGCTTGCGATACGAAATTCGAGATATCCATCCACCGGAAAATGTCGTCAGCGCGATGCATCAGCAAGTGAGTGCAGAAAGAAATAAGCGGGCGGAGATTTTGGAGTCGGAGGGTAGGAGACAGGCCGCGATTAATGTTTCAGAGGGTAAGAAGGCGTCGATTATTTTGGAGTCTGAAGCTGCGAGGGAGAGTCAGATTAACAAGGCGATTGGTAACAATTCTAATTCGTTTTCATGTCGGTTCGTATTTCGTCATTTAAAATTTTGGTCTCTATAGGTGATGCAGAGAATATAAGACTGAAAGCGGAGGCATCGGCGGCTGCTATTAAAAAGATCGCGGAAGCACTTCAAGCAAACGGATCGCAAGCACAAGACGCACTCACACTCACCGTAGCAGAAAAGTATGTGGAAGCGTTTGGAAAGATGGCGAAAGAATCGACCACGTTAATTGTTCCTGGAAATGTTGGAGATGCGTCTGCGATGGTTGCGCAAATCATGAGCACGTTTGATGTTGTGAAAAACAGCCGCGATTCGGGGATTGCGAAAAATAATTTGAAACGGAGTATTGAAACAGCAGTAAATCAATAAAGATTATGTTATAATCATCTTTGATATCATGAAAACTGTCCAATACGCAAAGATGAAGTTTGATTATCGGTGCCGTCCTTCTTTATTAAAATGCCGGAATCTTGTGATTTGTGAATTGTGCAGAACACAAGCATGAAAGAGGAAAATCTCCGTTCTTTCCAACATTTCGAGCGTTGTCTAATTTTATTCAAAACTCGTTCATCATCCCGTTTTATAAAAACTTCCCGAAAATTTCCCTACAGCGCAAAGTCTTCTATCGATTTCAAACCAAAAATCCCAGAGATTCCCACAATTCGACCACATGTTTTGGTCACTTGAACATTCAGGGAAAACCACACTTTACGCCGCCAGAATCATTTAAAAGCCGGGAAATGTTCCGTCACAATCTTTTCACACACAACGAAAATGAAAGTCACCATTTCCCTTCTCGCTTTGGCTTCAAGTGCGCTTGCGATGTCACTCGAAGCCCGTCAATCGTGCCCAAGCATTCACATCTTTGGAGCTCGCGAAACTACCGCACCCGCAGGTTACGGAACAGCTGGAACTGTCGTTAACTTGATTAAAGGAGCGTACCCATCCGCGACCTCGGAAGCAATCAACTACCCAGCCTGCGGTGGCCAATCTTCATGCGGAGGAGTCGCTTACAGTAGTTCAGCGCAGCAGGGAACCAACGCCGTTGTTCAAGCTGTTACCAGTCTCGTCAGCCGTTGTCCAAACGTTCAGATTGTGTTGGTTGGATACTCTCAAGGTGGAGAAATTATGAACGATGCCGTCTGTGGTGGAACCGACAGTTTTGGAAGCATTAACCCAATCTCCTCGTCGATTGTGAACAACAACATCAAGGCCGTTATTCTCATGGGCGATCCTCGTCACGTCAATGGTTCTCCATTCAATGTTGGAACTGCGACTGCTAATGGGGTATGTTTTTGTTTTTCAGTATCATTGCATGAAATGTTTAACTCACATGTCTTTTTTTTTTATAAAGTTCGCGGCTCGTCCAGCTGGTTTCTCTTGCAGCCCATACACGAGCAAGTTGCAACTGTACTGTGATGCACCAGATCCGTACTGTTCAAATGGAAGCGACGCCAACACTCACCAACAATACGGAAACAAATACGGACAACAGGCGCTCACGTTTGTAAAGAGCAAACTTTCCAGCACTGGCGGTGGAAACTCTGGTGGAGGAAGCAACACCACTACAAGACCTGCAACGTCCCCAGCTACTTCACCAAGCTCTGGTGGAGGAAACACTGGCGGAAACTGCTCTGCTCGTAAGTCATTTTCCAAACTTTTCGCTTTGTGGTTTAAAATTAATCAACGTATTTGAATGTAGTTTGGGGTCAATGTGGTGGACAAAGTTACAATGGACCAAAATGCTGCTCTTCTGGAACGTGTGTTGCTCAGAATCAATGTACGTTTGTGATTGTTAATTTTTTCAAACTTGATCTAATATCTTATTTTGAAGGGTATTCCCAATGCAAATGAGTTTGGAAAACTTAATCTTTTTGATTGCTGTTTTGGAGTAAATATTATTCTATGCAAATAAATGTTCTATAAATAACATCGAGCCCGCCGTACCGCGGTCTTTCTCGAGTTTTCGGCGTTTCTATAGCTCCCTAATGCCTTTAATCTTCTCGCACCTTTAAAAGAACAAAAAAATGTTGAATTTTAAATGTTTGATTACTGAAATTCGAAGGTACGAATCATTTTTCTGAATTCGGGAACTGTTTGTCGTCGTCGGTCGAAGTAGATTAAATATCCTATGAAAGCGATGTACTTATATTAATATTTAATAGTGTTGCAATAATTGGCTTTAGGTTTAACTTCACCATTTCTGATCACGAAATTATGTATTTTTATTACCAAGTTTTATATTAGAATTCAATGCTTCAGCTAGCACTAATTGCTAGAAAGCTGTAGTCCACAAGAGAATCATACTCAAGATCCACAATAGATCTGAATAATAAAGTTATATTTTATAGAAATTAAATGTCTTACTATACTATATCCTAAAGAGTGATTTATTTATAATAAGCTAAGGGCTGTGAAGAAGACATTGTTGACAATCAGGTAGTAACACAACGACATGGGACAGCCACAGAGCCGGGAGACAACTCTTGAGCAACAAGCCGCTGCCTTCTTTCGTTCTTCCTGCTGCGAATCTTGTGCTACCACGCTCATTGCAAAGGGCTACAATTGTCCGGACACGGTGGGTTTCTTATCAAACGTTTCCCCTTAAATCGCTCATTTTCTCTTTCAAAGATTCCGACTCTTCAGGAAAAGAATCTCGTCATGTGCGGAATCGAACATGGT